>JACXGI010003876.1:0-35146 GCA_016801175.1 Esox masquinongy
CGACTCTCTGCCCGTCCCTGACCACTCTGCCTATCGCTCGTCTGCCCCTTCGCCGCCGTTACGTTAAACGCCTTACCTCCCGTCCCTGTACACTCTACCTGCCCTTTTCCCACTCGCTCCCAGTCCGCGATTGGATCCTCACCCGTGCCCCTGACACCTATAGTCAGTTATCGTCACCTATATTGATATTGTATCAATGTCATTCATGAATAAAAAAAAAATGAACGTTGTTGTGCCATGAAATGAAATAGCTTTGGCAATTTAAATTCATCTTCAGTCTTCCTAGCAATTGTTCAATTCTTATGACTATTCCATGTAGTAAGTAGATACTAGTAAGCCTATTACTGGCTAATAAGCTGTTAAAACGGCCAGTTGCAAAAGCCATACAGTTCATAGATTCTATTTGTGGTGGAAGTAAACTTAATAAGAAATAAAATCAGTTTAACACAATGCTTAATGGTGTCTAGCTAAATATTCAAACTTGGCGTAATGTTAATGCGTGACTAAATGATCTAATGTCGAGACGCAAGTTTATGACGAAGTAGTATGTCCCAATCGGTCCCTACAGTAATCTCTTTCTAATTTAACGTGTTGTATCAACCCTGTGATACCTGTTGTTGGTTTGGATGTTCGTTAATGTAGGGAAATAGTTTTGAGAACCGTGGAGTTTCGACTAATTGGTTTAACATTGCAGAACACACTGTACACGTATAGCTTAATGGCGTAGTGGTTAAAGACACAGCCTGGAGACCCCGGTTCAAATCCAGCAAAGGCAACAACATTCATTCTTTCTAATAGTGGGCCGGCCAAACTAGGCTTGCCTGGTACCTTTTCTTGTTTCCCCGTCTTAGCAATTGCCCTGTGTGCCTCAAACAAACCTAATCTAAAAGCAGTACCCCTCATTCCTCCAACTTTGCCACTTAGCCTGTTTTTCCACTTTCAGAGGCAGTAAGTATGCCTTGGTATGCCCTTGGCAACCTTTTGCAGAAAAAAATCAACGGGAAATAAAACAGCAGAAAATACAATTAGCGAGATAATTGAGGAATCATCATTTTTACAGCAGAGAAATAATATTTGGGAGGCAAATTAATTCTATTTTTTCAGGGAGTGAGGAAACGCTTCTGAAAAAAAAACAGTGAGCCGGACAATCAGGACAGTTGGAAACGGTGCTTTCTTAAACATGGATGGCATTCCTTAGATAAGACTGTCTCTCTCTCTTACATATGAAATAGACTATTAATCATGGTTCCAGAATATGCTACATGAATGTGTCCATAGAGGAAACACTGAACATGTCTTGTGTTTTATGAATCACCATGACTTTCATAAACGGTAGAACCCGAGTCTTGTGCAACTGCCTGTGTTTACCCATCCATATTGATATGACTCTTAGAATCCATTTAGTCTGGAGATGGCTCAAAATGAATTTACTTTTCTATTTCGCCTACCTATATCCTTGATTCAACCTCAAAATCTAGGCTCAACATCCTGTTCCTCCTTTGATGTGAAGGCAAGAGAGTGTTGTTTGCATACAAATTTGTAACGGTGTAGAGACAAGGCATACAGATCATTCATCTCAGCACAGCCTGTACCAGCCTGCTTGCTCCACTTCACCCAGCTCCAAGTCCCATACCCCACCCCACTTCGTCCTTACAGAGTCCCCCATTCAGACTTGCGTCCCGTCGACCATAGTCCCATCCCTCCACTCCTTCCCCAGTCCTCCTCACTGCTCCCCCACCACGCAGACAGATGTGACAGGACTGTCAATGGCCCTGCCTCATTGTCCCTGAACACTGATCCCTACAGAAGAGGGTATACACCCCCCTACCATGTGCCTTGCACTCTAACCCCCCCCCACCCCGTGGGTGATTGTTTGTGCGTGATTGCGTGTATGTAAAGGGGACCGTCTTTGAAGTGCCACAGCTGTTCTGACAGCATGTTTACAGAGAAGAGAAAGCAGTACAGGGAAATGGAAATGAGAGAGATGGAAATGAGAGAGATGGAAATGAGAGAGATGGGGATGATGGGACTCAGAGGAGAGACACTGACCCGACAAGCGACGGCTACCCGCTCCCCCTGCATCCCGGTGGGCTAGGTGCAACCTCCTGTCAGGGTGGCTGAATGATTACTTTAATCCTGTGATCGTAGTGTTACAGCACCTCTTTGCCCACTACAGCCTCCTCCAGTCTCCTCTCTTAGCATGCCCATTATGGATCATCCGTGAGCACACACACACACACACACACAATGGTCTCGTCGTGCTGTGAAACATCTTCCCATTCTGACAAAGAACACATCAATCTCTCCAAATTGCAGTGGGAAAATTAATCATAAGGCAGTGTGAAAGAAATCAACCATGACTCATCCACTGTTGGGTTATGGAGCTGGGTGTTTTACTACTCGGGCAACTAGAGGATGTGAACTACGAATATATAATCAGGGACGAATGACACACACATATTTAATTAATCTAGCATGATGACCGTTCCGAACTAGCTTCATAACACAAGGCCGCCCGTAAGTACTATAAGTGAGGGTCATTCGTTGATGAGGACAAGAGGAGAGGGTAGCCTCAATTATACTGTATACTCTGGCTATGGGCAACACCATTAATATTACTAAATCTAAAACCTTACACCTTTCTGGCATGAAAGAAATCCAACTGTCATCATATTGCATTTGCATCTACATGTCAATATGTTCCAAATAATCAAATAATCCTTCAACAAACAACCTGATATGTTTACAAACGTTAATATTAAAAATACACAATAATTAGTTGTCTTCGTCTATCCTGAAATGTTTCCCACAAACCTCAGTTGACCAGGATATTGACACAGGAAGGCACTTCCTGTTCTTTGAGGAAGCTATAATATAGAGGTCATAACCTTTTGGCCAGAGAAGTCACCTCCAATTCCCTGACCTTGGTCCTCACAGCCCAACACAATTCATCCTGTGGTGAAACAAACAACTTTTCCCCAATGACAAACAAAAGCTCTTAGATTCCTTTGGACTCAGTCATCTGTTTTTATAAGGTTCAGGCCCTTTTAGTCATTCATCTCTCCTCAATTTCATATGTTCTCCAAACCTTAAAGTAACTGCCTTTGGAAAATCACAAGTTGCGAAGTTAATATTCTGTTATCTCATACCCGAATACAATCCTGTTTCCAAAAAAGTTGGGGTACTGCGTAAAATGAATATAAAACCAGAATGCAATGATGTGCAAATCATTTAATCCCTAAATTTAATTGAAAATAGTACAAAGACAACATATCAAATGTTGAACCAGAGAAATGCTATTATTTTTGGAAAAATATATGCCCATTTTGAATTTAATGCCAGCAACATGTTTCAAAAGAGTTGGGAAAGGGGCATGTTTATTATTGTGTTTTACCTCCTCTCCTTTTAGCAACATTGTAAGCATTTAGGAACTGAGGAGACCAATTGCTGTAGTTTTGAAAGTGAAATGTTTTCCCATTCCTGCTTGATGTAGGATTTCACCTGCTCAACAATTCAGGGTCTCCTTTGTCGTATCTTTCGTTTGATAATGCGCCAAATGTTTTCAATGGGTGACAGGTCTGGACTGCAGGCAGGCCAGTTTAGCACCCGGACTCTTTTACTACGGAGCCATGCTGTTGTGATTCGTGCAGAATGTGGTTTGACATTGTCTTGCTGAAATAAGCAAGGCCTTCTCCGAAAAAGACGTTGTCTGGATGGCAGCATATGTTGCTCCAAAACCTGTACATGTATATATTGTTCAGCATTAATGGTGCCTTCACAGATGTGCAAATCACCCATGCCATGTGCACTAATGCCACCCCATACCATCACGGATGCTGGCTTTTGAACTGTGCACTGATAAGTAGCCAGATGATCCCTCTCCTCTTTAGTCTGGAGGACGCGGCGTCCATAAATTCCCAGAAATAATAAGAAGACGGTGCCGTTTCTGCAGCTTGTTTATATCTGGTTTCTTCTTTGCATGGTAGAGTTTTAACTTACATTTGTGGATGCAGCGACGTACTGTGTCACAAACAATGGTTTTCGGAAGTGTTCCTGAACCCTTTCAGTGATTTCCCAATACAGAATCGTGTCCATTTCTAATGCAGTGCCATCTAAATGATTTGCATATCTTTGCATTCTGTTTTTATTCCCATTTTACACAGTGTCCCAACTTTTTTGGAAACTTGGTTATAATATTGTTGATTTGTGCCATATTTAGATTTGATGATGTCATCCTCCTGAGGAGTTTGAACTGGTCATTCAGCAGTTTAGGGATGGATGAGCAAGCTAATCAGCAACCTATCCTAAATATTATAATTGAATGGCTGGAAGGTCTATACACCCAAACCGTTCTGTTGTTGGGAAACTCACATCATTTCTATACGGAGAAGCTGCTTTTTAATAAAGGTAATTACAGTTGTCCAAAAGTAAATCTACTTGACTCAAGTAATTTTAGGTTACATATTATGGAAATCTGAAAACTCTGGGCAGTTATTTTAGGGTTACGGATGGTGGACAGATCTGGGCCTCAGTCGGTGCACAAGGTTACCAATTTGTGAAGATGCTCTAAAATATTAATTTCAGAAACTCAAATGCCTTCTGAGGGAAATAAGGAAAGAAAGATTACCAAATTGACCTGAAGGCCTTCCTTCCCCACTTCACCTAAATAAAGCGGCTTTCTGATATTTGTGTTAATGGTTATAGGAAATTGGGAGAGAATGGGCAAAATACCCTGTATTCTTTTTTGAAAGGGAAGAGAAAGTTAGAAAATATCTTTGCAAAAGTTTCCTTACATTCACAGAGGGCAAAAACAATCATCAGAAATTGCAGCTGCTATGCTTGGCCGAATGGAATGATGCAATTCAGCATTAGAGTCAGAGTCAGACAAAATTCGACCCATCGTCCGTCAGTGCTCTCATTGCCAGGAGAGTCTCAGGAGAGAACCCTGCTTTTTCATACCAATGTTTGAGAAAATATCCCACTCGTATTTTCATCCCGGTCACATGGGACATAGAACTCCTGAACCAGTTAACCCAGACCTCCCAGTGGACAGCTTGAGTTTGAGCACGGACTCAAAGCTGAGAAAATAATACGTCCTTAGCCAGCTGGAGTTTGACTTGTAAAAGACCTAGCCACCAAGTTCCCTACAGAATAGGATCAAATTATTCAGGAGTGTCTTTTGGGCTGTGATATAAGTGGGATGGCAGGGTCAGGGCGAAGCTTCCAGACACAGGGATGTACAGTGTGTTCTTTTTGTTTTCAAGACGTATAGTTTGAGCGAAGAAGAGGGAGGGAGGGAGTGCGTGCGAACGATATTAAGAATGGGTGAGACAAACACAAATGGGTGATGGAGGAATAAAGAGATGTGGAAAAGAGAGATTGTGCGAGGTTGTGTGAGTTTCTGTAGACTGTGGATCGCTGTAACTCCCTCCAGGCAGTTAAATGCTCCTGCAGACCCAGGCAGTTTACATTCCAACCCTGCTCAACTGGCAACAGCACACGTTCTCAGCGCCCCTCCACCCCCATCACCCCCTCATCTCACTACACATCTCAGACCTCCGCTCACAAACCTGACATCTCCCTCTATTTCGAGGGGGTCAGTGAAAGTCTGATTTCGGTTGGACCTTGTGTTCTTCTGATATTCCTACTCCCCTCCTCCCATCCTCTCATTCCCCTCCACCTCTACCTTCAGCGCCGCTCTCACCCCTTGATCTCCCTCTCTCCCACTTTGACCTACCAAACCTCTCACCCAATCCCTATCTCCACTGGGAAGTTCCTATCCCATAACTCCTCCTCCACATCATCAGCCTACCGGGTCAACCCAGAGCACATAACTCCCATTATAACTCCCACTTATTGACCAGAGATGTATGATGACCTGACCATAATGAAGCCATGGACTCTAACATGAAGGAGTGAGTATGATTGAGCTACTGGCATTTTGAAGAAGGCCAGTGCAGGATGCTTGTTAATAAGCTAATTGACCACTGAGTTCGGACAGGGAGAGTCACGAAAAGCAGAAATGAAGGTGAAAAGGCACCTGGAGTAGTTTTGCTGTGTTTCGGGCATTTCAAAATGTGTCTATGTTTCACATGTTTGCATAGCACAGTAGAGGAGATTTTATTCCGGCAGAGCAGTGTCGAGTACAGCATAATAAAATACATTTATGACTGGTTTAGATTTGGTCCAGTAAAGACCTGCTCAACAAAAATAATGTGACTAAGACGGAGAGCAACATTTAGGACGTAGACTGCACACACTTGCTACCATCCAATAAATGTTTTGGATGACATTTGCGCTTGCATATTAAGAACTCCATTATCACATACACACAAACACATACACACAAACACACTAATGCTTCTAAAAGTTGGTAAAACGGTTAAACTAGTGCAAAAAACTGTCTTGAGCTCACCCCCATTGTGTGAGCTAATACACTGTGTTGTGGAGACGGTTTTCACAACGACTTATCGTGTGTTTGATGGCGTATAAACCCACAGGTTAGTGGTTGATGGTCACTGTTGTTGTATTAAGACATGAAGATACAAATCCTCCTCATTAAACCTTAGGCTTTTTCCTAACCTCTGAGACGCGTGCATGCAACCGCGGAAGCATCAATTCAGGCTACAAGTGTTGTAGACCTAAAAAAAGTTGTGGAATATCATAACATTGAGGGGCTTTTTTGTAACAGATGTTTCTTTCCATGTGTCAAATTGAGGATGCATAGTACACTTGTTCGATGCAGGAAATATTTTGAGTGGACAAACATGCATAGGTTCAACCAACGAGAGACCCTTATGGAGTGGCTGTTTGACAAACCAGATGAAAACAAAAGGTCTAACTTGAGTTTGTGCCACACTAGGTAATACATGACAAACACATATGACATGACAATGACATGAGGCAAATAAGCCTCGGCTCATAGAGGCTACAAGCTACTAAATTAATAATAATTGCACTGTATGAATGGAATCTTTTTAATGCAGTGATTCACGAGGCAGAAGAAAGATAATGCAGGGACAAAGAAAAGCTGCCCATGACCCCTGGCGCCCAGTGTCACAAGATGGTTGAATTAGGGTAGAAAACACGATTGAAAATGAGATAGGTCATTAATTATTATTAATTATTTGGACTTTACTTGATGCAGCAGAACTCCCAGCTGTGTCCTAATACAGTAAGTATACACTACCCTTCGAAAGTTTGGGCTCACTTAGAAATGTCCTTGTTTTTGAAAGAAAAGCAATTTTTCTGTCCATTAAAATATAGTTTTTCACAATTGGTAAGACACATTTCATGAAACCACCAATTTTCTCAAAACCTTAAGCACAGAACCAAATCTTCGAACTACATTCACAAAACCTCTGACCCTTCTGTCAGAATCAAACACTCGCCTCAAAACCATTTAATCTGTTCTCAAAATCAAACAATGCTTTCACATCATACACACAGCCAGTCAATTTACAAACACTACGGAGCATTCATTAGACAATACATAAAAAAAAAGGAGAACACCGCATCCAGGGCATGTAGATACAGATTTTTTAAAAATTGTTAACAGTAAACGCATTTTGCAATACAAAAGAAAAGGAACCATGTTACGTGTTAACATCACGCCAAGTTTGAATATTTCGCTAGACACCATTTATGGAGCCAAATTGAGCTCAAATGCATTGACCGTAAGAAAAGAAAAACGTAACTGAAATATTTTTTTTAAATAAAAATAACGGTGAGGCTAACAAAAAATATTTCATTGTATCAAAAAAAAATCTATTGTATGTAAACAAGAAACCAGGCAAGCCTAATTCAGCCGGCCCGCAATAGAAAATGTTGCCATCTCAAGATTCTTTTGCCACTGGCCGTTTTAATAGTTAATTGGCCATTCGTGAATGACATTGATACAGTTAAACTGACTAACGTTTCTTACTAAGTTTACCTTCACCAAAAATAGCGTCTATGTATGGCGTTTGCCACTGGCCGTTTTAACACCGTATTAGCCAGTAATAAGCTTTACCAGTATCTACTAACTTACTGAAATAGTCATAAGAAATGAGCAATTGCTAGCGAGTCTGCCAAAGCTATTTCATTTCATGACATACGAACATATTTTTTTCTTCTTTCATGGCAAAACAACGTACTTCTTTCTTTCATTCGTAAATGACATTTATACAATAACTATCAATAAAGGCGACAATAACTAACTTTTTCATCAAGTGAAAAGACGAGAGAATCAGAAATAATTAATAAATGTCGTTGCTCTCAATAGATTAGAACTTGAGCCTTCCACGTGAGAGGCACTGTCTTGAACCATAACGCCACGGCATTACGCATTTCACCAGTCGCTAAACACTATTAAGCATTATGTTAAACTGACTAACGTTTCAAATTAAGTTTACCTCCACCACAAATAGCATCTATGAAATGTTAGCTTTTGCCACTGGCCGTTTGAACAGCTTATTAGCCAGTAATAGGCTTACTGGTATCTACTAACTTCTTAGGAGTAATCGTAAGAATTGAGCAATTGCTAACGAGACTGAAGATTAACTTTTCCATGCCAGAAACAGTCACAATATAACTGTATACAGTTTTAGTTAAGGCTCACTGTAACGTAACTACTGTAGCCTATGTTGTAGCCAGCAAATGGGTTTGTCTATCCTGACCCAAAATGCATGCATGGATGCGTACTTCGAAAATCCACCAGAAACAGTCACACTATAACCGTAAACTGTTTTATTTCAGGCTTACTATAATGTAGTCACTGGAGGTTTTAGCCAGCGAAGTTTTCGTCTATACGGAATAATTCATAATGCGTACTTCGCTTCGCCTGCGAGGAGATACAAACTCGGGACCTATATTTCACATGTCCGCTTCTCTAACCACTCCGCTATTTAACAAGGGGTACTCAGTCTGTCAGTCAGTCAGTCAGTCAGTCACTCAGTCAGTCAGCCAGTAAGAGACATTTGCCCTTCTTAGCCGGCTCCGCTTACGTGGTCCGGCAAAAATAGACTAAAATGTGGTAAAAGTGTATGCTTAACTCATTAAATTGATTTTTGTGTCTGATCTTAACATTTCTTCGTTCAAATACGTTTTTTTCACGTTCGCTTCTTGCGATTACAATTTCTTCTCACCTTTGTTCGAGTCATCTTTTCTCAAAACCACGTTTTGAGCCTCTATTGATGTGAAGTGGAGCTTTATCTGGGCATTGAATTATGGATATTAGCCTTTCTATGCACTGCTTTCCCAATGCAATCTGTGGAGAGAAGTTTAAGAAATGTATAAGCTAGGCTAAATGTGTAAATTAAAACAGAATAATAAACTGTTATTCACAGGTTGCATCGACGTCACTTGCCATGGTCACAGACAGAGATATTGATGAAAGTTTAACGTGTTTTTTATATGATCAATTTTTTTCATATGATTGAATTTAATTTTCTCATGATTTTTTTTAACCTTACTTTTATTTTTATTTTCAAAAAATATTTCAGTTAATATTTTTCTTACGGTCAATACATTTGAGCTCAATTTGACTCCATTAAGCATTATGTTAAACTGACTAACGTTTCTTATTAAGTTTACTTCCACCACAAATAGCATCTATGAAGCTTGGCCGTTTTAACAGCTTATTAGCCATTAATTGGCTTACTCCTATCAAATAACTTACTACTTGGAATTGTCATAAGAATTGAGCAATTACTAGCAAGACTGAAGATCAACGTCACACTGCCAAAGCAATTTCATTTCATGACACAACAAAGCTTGTTTTTCTTTAATTCGTAAGTGACATTGATACAATAACTATCAATATATGTGATGATAACTGACTTTTTCGTCAAGTAAAAAGATGACAAAATCGTGGAAACCCCTCCTCTTTTACTGCCAAAGGGGTTGTGATCTAGTCTGTATTACCCCAAAAAGCATGCACGGATGCGTACTTCGAAAATCCACCAGAAATAGTCGCAATATAACCATAAACAGTTTTATTTTGGGCTTACTATAACGTAGCTACTGAAGGTTGCATCCAGCAGAGTTTTTATCTATCCAGAACAAATCCTAATATGCATCATTTGTTTTGTGCTATTTAATTTCATGGCACAAAAACTTTAGTTTTTCTTTCATTTGTGAATGACATTGATACAATAACTAACTTTTTTGTCAAGTAAAAAAAAGACGAGAATCGTGGAAACCCCTCCTCTTTTACTGCACAAGGGTTGTGATCTAATCTATATTACCACAAAAAACATGCACGGATGCATACGAAAATCCGCCAGAAACAGTCGAAATATAACAGTAAACAATTTTATTTTAGGCTTACTATAATGTAGCTTCAGAAGGTTGTGGCCAGCAAAGTTTTTGTCTATCCTGAACAAATCCAAATGCATAATTTGCTTTGACTGCCTCGATGCTCGAACAATGGTCCCCGGCATGAGAGTCCGCATCTCTAACCACTACTCTATTTAACAAGGGACAGTCAGTCAGTCAGTCACTCACTCACCCACTCACTCACAAAAATACAGTAATCCACTGCAAAAGCCCAAAGATCAAAGAAAACTCTAAATGAAAGGCACATTACAATAAACTCAAGAATGTTGTGCAACTGCAAAATTGAAAAAAAGTCAATGAGAGATTCATTCTACCTCAGCATAATGTCATTGTACAGAGTCCGGCCAGAGGACTCTGCTTCCTCGTCCACCACCTCTTTCACATACTCTTCCTCCTAGGGTTTGATTACATTTGTGGGTTTGATTACAGGCTAAATGACCAGAAATAGAGAACTTTCTTCTGAAACTCATCAGTATATTCTTGTCCTGAGAAATGAAGGCCATTCCATGCGAGAAATTGCCAAGAAACTGAAGATCTGGTATAATGTTGTGTACTACTCCTTTGACAGAACAGCACACACTGGCAATAACCAGAATAGAAAGCGGAGTGAGAGCCTGTTTCTCAAACTAGTCTCTAATGTATTTCTCCTCTTGCTCAGTTGTGCACCGGGGCCTCCCACTCCTCTTTCTCTACTGGTTAGAGCCTGTTTGCGCTGTTCTGTGAAGGGAGTAGTACATATCGTTGTACAAGATCTTCAGTTTCGCATGGAATAGCCTTAATTTCTCAGGCACTATGCATTCCGGTAGATAGTGTTCTCTTGGCATCTGCCACACCCAGATTCGTCCATCAGACTGCCAGATAGTGGAGTGTGATTCATCACTCCAGAACACACATTTCTACTGCTCCAGAGTCCAGTGGCGGCATGCTTTATATGTTATGCTTCCAGAGGCAGTTTGGAACTCTGGTGAGTGATCCAACAGATGATAGGCACTTCAGCACTCGGCGGCCCTGCTCCGTGAGTTTGTTTGGTCTACCACTTTGTGGCTGGGCTGTTGTTTTTCCTAGACGCTTCCACTTCATAATTATACCACTTACAGTTGACCGGGACAGATCTAGTAGAGCCAAAATTTCACAAACTGACTTGTGGCAAAGGTGGCATCCTATGACAGTGCCACCTTTAAAGTCACTGAGCTCTTCAGTACGACCCATTGTTCTGTCAATGTTTGTCTATGGAGATTTCATGGCTATGTGCTGCCCCTGTGAGCAATGGGTGTGGCTGGAACACCTGAACTCTATAATTAGTAGGGGTGTCCACATACATTTGGCTATATAGTGTATTTCTTTGTTTTTTTTACATAAAGAAGCAGTTTGAGTCTCTGTTGTTTACACACTGGTCCACACACCCCACAAGCATACATGGCTGGAACTATGGAGATAAGAAATGTGTTTTCACCCCAGGATATATTAATGCAGATCCTAAAAAAATACACTAATTAGCAGAAAGTAGTTACAACCATCCTATGTCTCCACTACTGTACCTGCCAGCAGTAACTTCTAGAGATAACGGAAAAATACTAAGACACCGGTCCGATTCCAAGGACCAGTAAAAAAAAAGCCCATTCAAGACAGTCAAGAGGAAAATCTGCAGAACTATTAGACTACTTTACTCCCACAAGTACAGTGATTATTGAATTTTCAGGATGTGGACATACCATTCCCTTAGAATGAAAGAAAACAAGCATCAGACAACTAAAGCTTGTTGAACCTGTACACATAGGTTTCAGTGACTCTATAAGGCAATAAGGCAGTGGATAAAATACAAAAGAATAAGGAAGAAATAGACACATACTCTACTGAAAAAGGATACACTCTAAGAATCTTTTCCATTATGTTGCTACAGAATTGATATGACAGAAGAGCACATTTGGCCTATCTACAAATAGAAACAAACACTGAAAGAGGAACACGGATAAAAGAAGAAAACGAAACAGCGTCTATTTCTCTCCACTTTCTCTCCACACTCTCCCTCCCTTCCTCATTCTATCCCTTCTTCCCTACGTTCTCGTCCTCCCTCTCTGTTGCACCTTCCCAATGACAGACTGAGTGAGAAACTTATCAGAAAGAAGAGCTCAGATGATAGTCTCAGATGATCAGTTGTTTCACCTGAGAAGAATGGTCCACAGTATGTGTGTGTGTTGAGCTGAGAAATAGTCCAGTATATTGGCTAGAAAATTGTTTGATTTAATGTGGAAGCTTGAAAATTTGCTCACTTGTATAATTTCGATGTTGAACGTAACCTGATATTTTTCCATTTCAGTAAAGCCTAGGTTTGGCCTATAGTTCAATACTGTACTATACTGAATTGACCTGCTTTTTTTTTTCGGAGTCCAGGATAATCTACATTAAGATGTAAATCCAGTGGCACTGTAGATTAAACAGTGTATACTTTAGGCAGCAATATGGTAGTTTCAACTGGATGACACCAAGTGATTATGCCAAGTGAGACAATACGATATTTGAGTTTTTTCTTTGTAACCCCACCCATCCCATACACAAGTGTGTGTGTGTGTGTGTGTGTGTGTGTGTGTGTGTGTGTGTGTATGTGTGTATGAAAGAGAGAAAGCATAGTATTGATATCAAGGAAGATTATTTTGATTTCTGCAGCTTGGCAGCAGCATAGTCTCCTCTATTAAGGCCAGAGAGGTGGGCTGTACATCCATCCAGGCCTTTTGAAGCCTTTCCACAGAGGTGTCCTGTATACATAGTATCTGCTGGGTCAGGTATGTTTTGGGCTGGCCAGAAAGCCTTGAAGGCTATAAAGGCTATAAAGAGGATTTGTTTGTGTTAAGTTGGACCATTTCTACCTGTCTCTACCCCTTCACATTTCTCTCTGCCTCTCTCTCCCTCTCTTCCTACCTCCTTCTGTTCCCCTCCCTCTCTCATTTCATCTGGCTCTCTCCCTTCCTCCATCTTTCACCAATAGCCTTGGATGGCCACTGCGCTCATCCTCCATTCTGTACCACAGGCTTGCCTGCCCACTAATGGCAATGGCTGGTGTTCTCCCAGGTGTCTGTTTAAATGTGCTGGCCATTCCTTCAAAGGCCCGGCAACATCAGCACTCCCCTCATTCTGGCCCCGCTTAGAACAGGGAGAGCTAAAAAGACTGTCCTCCTCCCTCTGCCGTCCCGCTGCTACTCCCCTCCTGATGTCTCCTGCCAGGGGCTGTGTGCTTGGCATAGGGAGGTGAACTCTGTTCCTGGGCTGGCTCTCCCTCTTTCTGTTCCATTATAGTGGGCTGAGTAACACACCGGGTGAATCTTACGACCTCAGAGAAAGAGAAAGAGAGAGAGAGAAGAGGAATGACAGCGGGAGGGAGGCTTTAGAGAGAAAAAGAGAGGGGAATGAGAGAAGGGGAGAGGGAGAAAGGGTGGAGAGAGAGAGGGGAATGAAAGAAAGAGGGAGGAAAGGATTGAGAGGAGTATGAAATGGTGTGAGGGAGTGACAGAAAGTATGAGAGAGGGAGAGAGGATGAAGAAAGAAGGGGAAAGCAAGAGAGAGAGAAAGAGGGACAGAGAAAGAGAGAGAAAGAGGGAGGGACGGGGGAAGGACCCTGAAAAGGGATGTGGTTACAGTGATAATGGGTTGGATAAAGCCTGGGCTGCCTTCAAAAGAGCTGAATAGGTCTGCTCTGACTGAACACAGAATACTGCATTGTGGCTGTTACTTACTCCATTTACCTTTCCATCAATCAATGACTCGTTTCAACTAGGGGACAGCGAGTAATGTAGACTGACTGTCACCTCATTTCAATACCTGACCTCCATTTAAGGTCTACGTGATTGTGCAGACTGCGCTAGGCTGGTCCCCCGGGACCAGGTCGGATATCTCCTGCTGTGGGGTGCCTGGTTAACAGGCTAGAAGCCAGAAAGAGTAGGAGGAGAAGCGGAGGAGTAGGAGGAGAATTAGACGGAGGGGCAGTTTGACGCAGCGTCTTTCCATCTCTTTCATCTGTTTAGTCATGCTGGCAAATCCTCCTGCTCTTTACTGGGCATCAACAGTGTTCTGTGGTCCTCCATTTAGGCTCTGGCATGCCCAGTGACACATCCAGTAAGTACAGAATGAAGATGGATCTGCCTTTCTGTGTGTGTTTATGTGCGTGTATGTTCATGTGTGAATATTTGTGTGTCCGTGTGCATGCCAAGCAAGTGGGGTACAGATGTTGAAAGAACTCGTTTGATGAACCATTTGCAGAGAGCAAAGAAAGTAAGCGGACAAAGCTGAGGCGAAACTAAAGTGAACCCTGCGAACTCCGGCCTTGGTACACGTTCAAACACAACGTAAGAGAATCAAAAGACTGGACACACTGACAGAGACTTTGACCTGCTGGGGGCAGATGCTCACGTGTTATGACCCTGTCGTGACCGTTCTGAAAGAGCGCTATGTCTGGGGGGAGGGAACAAGCTCTCATCCACAACACATCTTAATGCTATGGTGCTGTAGCATCTGGCCAAAAATACAGCTGTCACTCATCACATTCAACTCCTCTCCCCTCCAGTAAGATACGAGATCTAGGTAAGACCGGGGCTCTTACCTGAATCAAAGACACATTGTTCAGACTCAATCTAAACAGGACATTTCTGTGTAGGAAAAAAACAGAGAGGAAATAAGATTTATTTGAAATAGTTATAAACACTTAATAAACAATTCATAAACATGGCAGCTATGTTTATTTTTTATTTTTGTTACATCGAGTTCAACCCGGGGAACTGATTCTTTGCAGTAATATGAACTCTCTGAAGCTAGACGTTGTTTCAAATAGTCCAGCTGCCAAATTACACAGCAGGCTCTATCCAAGAAGCCTAAGTAAAACATAATCGCAAACTCTCAATGTCTAATCTCCAAAACAAGGACTTCTCAGCAGCAGGGAAGAGAATGGCTGGGTGGGGTGTTTTACATGAGGGATACATTAACAAATGTGGGATAAGTGAAAGAATCTTACCTTGCCCCCACTATCAGCTCATTCCTGATAAGGTCAAGGGTCAGCTGGGAATAGTCTCTCACACCCGGTTGGGAGAAGACGGAAATCCACGGACTCAGGGCTGAAAGACATGCAGACAGGAAGAAAGACAGCTCAAATCAAATACAAAAAGAAAATCCACTACCTATTAGGAGGCAAATCCCTTCCTTTGTGCTATATTAGCCTCCTAACACTCCAGTATCAGTAAGCTAATACAGCACAGGGACTGTCAGTAACATACAACCAGGACAATAACACTCTGCACTGTCGTCAGTCATTTTCTACTGTGATGTCATGTTTACTGAGCTTACTCGTTTACTTACTAAAATAACATTTTATTCAAATATCAAAATTACTGTTGTTTGAGTAAGTTGGTGACGTTTTAGCAAAGCAATAAGCCACGCTAGTCAGTGCTGTATCTGGCTTCAACCTCAACTAAAATAGTGAAATATTTGATAAACTTTACCTGCGGAACGTAATACAGGATTACAGAAAAATTGATTACACCTAGTTGCAACTAAGAAAACAGAGTCATCTGTCTTTTTTCAAATTTGGTGGGTGCAGATGACATCATGGAACCTAATGAAAAGAGATTGTTGGATAAAAAATATTTTAAAACTTTGTTGACAGCAAGGGACAAATTCCAACCCACAGACAGTAAGTAGAATCCATAAAGATTATACACATGCCTTCGAGAAAACATGTTTTTGCTGAGACAGGCCAGATGTCGCCTATAAAACAAAGTTCCTTTGTTTGTAAAGTTCCTCAACACCACTATATTAAGGTAAAGCAATACTATTCAATTAAGGCTGGTGAAAGTGTTTTTTAAACATCCAAAGTCCTTGAAATGTAAATAATTCAACAACTATGTTTCTGGGTCATTGACAAATACCAGGTGACAGACCAATAAATTCATGGGGGATAACACTAATATTCACTCAAAAAGAAAAGGTATGCATTCATTCGTTAGTAACTATGGTGTAAATGAATTTAGAAAATGGGTGGTTTGAGTTCTGAATGATGATTGGCTGATAGCCATGGTATATGAGACCGTATACTGTACCACAGATATGACATAACATCATTTTTACTACTCTAATTGCTTTGTTAACCGGTTTATAAGAGCAATAAGGCATCTCGGGGGTTTCTGATATGTTGCCAATACACCACAGCTTAGCACTGTGGTCAGGCACCCCGCAATGCATCGTGCCTAAGGAGAGTTCTTAGCTGTGGTATATTGGCCAAACACCACATCCTCTGTGCTTTGCTAACATAGCCACGTAGCCTGTTTAAAGACAGGTCTGCACTGTAAACCCAAATAATTTTTTTTACTTAAATTAAGTTTATTTCAAATAAGTAAGTGAAACTTTACTTATGACTAAACAATTTTTTTAGTTTATAATGAACAATTTCATAGTATGCTCAACTGCAGGTTGATATTTTCTAATTGTTTTATTATAAATTTTAAGCGTGTAATTTGACGGATACATTTATCTAAACAAATATTTCAAATACACATTTTTCTAAAGTAATCCAATAATTTTTCCAATTTTTCCAAGTAATCCAATAATTAATCCAATAATTTTTCCAAAAAAAACATTACATCTTACTGACAAAACCAAATCTGGATCATGTTTGACTTTTATTTAAATAATGACACTACAAAACAATTTTAATTATCTGTGCTTAAATATTTTAAGTTCAATCCTCAAAAGTTTTGACTAATGACAGCACATTGGGGTTTACAGTGTACATTGTAAGTTTACTAATCAACTTTTTCCTTTTTTTTCTTTGCTAATTTATTGTACAAAATGCAAAAGAATAAAATACATATTTTTCTCACATACATCATAAGAATGCGTCATTTTGTGTTGATTTCTCCCTTTAATCTGAGTCTTACGCATGTCTACAATGTGCTGTAATTTTTTTAGAAATATATATTTTTTAAGCATTTAGATTTTATTAAACAGAGACAGTGGTGAAAAATAAAGAAGAGAGTCCCTGCTGAAAGAGCAGTGGGCCAGACTCAAACTCACACAGTACATACGCGCCTGAGGAAAAAGGCTTAGACTGCCGGGGCATCCTGGCTCACAACACAGTTCAGTGATAACAAAAACATGTAGATTTAACAAGTTTTTCAGGGGGACCTGTATATAAACCAGGAAACTGTTGGTTTTAACCCAACCTTTGGGTTGAGTCCCAAAATGATTTTTGTCCTGTGTTTGATGCTACGTGATGGGTCTTTGAGCAGCAGCAGCAGTGAGTGAGTGATTGAGAGGGAGTGGATGGACTGTAGCCAGATACTGGCATCCTCCTCTGCCCCAAACCCCCTGTGGATCCAGCAGAGAGGGACAATGCCGACTAGGGCCACATCAAGCCGACTGATCCCAATGGAACACGACGGCCAGTCAAAACTACCCCCACCAGTGAAGACGCCACCCTCCCAACCACTACTACAGCGCTTGGGGTTTGAGACGTTTGACACTGGCTTTTGCAAATCAAAACAATTTATTCCGTCATAGTCACAGCCAGGGTGCTGGCAGAGTGGCAGGTCCTTTAGTGTGGAAGAGAAAACACACAAAAAGAAAATGCTCCACCAAAAGGGCCCAGCTGATCTCCATGTGACCGGAGTATGGTCTACTAAATGGATTTCTCCACATGAGAGATTGTAAGGTGAATTGGATTTGGGACTTTTATGTTATAGAACACAACTTGGCTGCAGTTTTTTTGTTGTCTTGGATTTAGCATCGTAGTTGGTGTGTAGGGTGTTTAATAGCATATACCATGCCAGATACGCCTTTAAAGAGTTATATTCATACAATATTCATTGTATGAATATAAAAAACAAAAATATTCCCCACAGAATGGTGATTATTTTGGCACCCTGCAAAGACAACCATGGTCATTCTCAGTTTATTTATAGCATAAAGCTACAAAATGTGCCTTTTGGAAAGGAGGGGTACACTTCGATTTGAAAATAGAACAAAACTGAAAGATTAAAGAAACAAAAGAGGGCTTAGTGGAAGGGGTTATGAGAAATAATTATAACTGATTTGTCTCCTGACATTATGAACCAAAATACAAACCCTTTCAGCTTTAAAGAGGAAATCCACTGCTGTGAAGCAATGCACTAAATATTCAACCTTAATTTTCTTAGAAAAACCAAACATTACACATTAATTTTCACAACACTGCCGCATGGAAACGAACAGGCTACAGTAGGATTGATTGTCACCATATGGCCACATTATCCTGGCTGTCCTTTATTAAGACAAAAAAACAAGAGCAGAGTAATCATAGAGATAGATTGTTAAGACTAAACCAGATGATAGCTGAATAAATAGGACAGAGCTGGCTATAGCTCCTCTACTAGCCAGGGCAGATAGTGTATCTCCTGAGACACTCGCACATACACTCCCCCAACCTGCACACACACTAAACAAAACATCCCTACGTCAAAAAGTGTGATTAATGTGATTCCTGTAGAGATGAAACCTGGAGCGAATGGAAAAGAAAGGAGAGAGAGGAGAGAGAGAGAAGAGGAAAGAAGGGGAGAGAGAAAGGAGAAGGGAAGAAAAGAGAAGAGAAGGGGAGAGAGAGGGAAGAGGAGAGAGAAAGAGGTGAAAAAGATGACATTTCTCTCACATTCTTATCCAAACACCTAAAGTGCGTTGAAGATTAAACTTAGCAATGTGGTGAGGGGGGACTGTGCAGAGAGCAACAGAGTTAGTGCAGTAAATCTTTTCATACAATCAACTCCCAACTCTCAAGATGGTAGTCAGAACGGAACAGAGATGATCTGGAGGGGATGCCTCCTGGCTATAACAGCCTCCGCTCAACACGTTCCCTGAGCACTGTCACACTGCAACATACATGACAGAGTGCAGTTTGGTAAAGTGGCTCCCCAGGGGACAACATATCACGTGTACCCAGAATGATGCCATGGCTGTCTGGGGGAGTATGGCGTGCCGTGCAAAGCGTGCAAGGATACAGACAGAGTGATAGTTTGGTCTGTGCATGTGTTTGTGTGATCAAGGTCTATGTGTACTTGAAGGAACCAGAGAGATTGATAATTATAATAAAAAATGATAATTTAGTCCCCGCAAAGTGTTTTTAGCCAGTCCCCAAAAGGAAAAAGGTGATTTATGGCTTGCGGGTTTGGTTTAGGGTAATCAGGGTTAGTGTTAGAATTAGGGATAGGTTTTGGTCTAGCCTAAGCATTAGATGTTTACTGTTAGAAGATGGGGTTAGGTTAAGACTAGCGTTATGGTTACGGTTAGGAGACCCCACAAGGATATAAAAACAAAGTTTTGTGTATGTGAATGTGTTTGTCCATGTGTACACGCCGGCAGTGTTTGTGCGTGTGTGCGTGCCAGGAGAGACAGTGTGAGTGGGTGTAGTGTTGACAGCATGTGAGCTCTGCAGGTGCAGGAAGGCGTAGATAACCTCTGGGTCATCGCAATGAAAGAGGAATGTTGCACTCACACACGCACACATACAGACACAGAAACACACACACAGCCAAAAGGCACATGAAGGGCAACAGGTCTATACATCCTGTTGATGTGTGTGTCCAACAGAGTTATCTTTAAGAATTTAACCAACGTTAAATTCTTTGGTGTTCTCTTGCCCGGGCACGGAAAGTGATATTAATTTTGACATGTTCCGAAATGGTTCACAGATCACATATCCTTTCTTTGACCAAACTATAATTACAAAAAAAAAGGTCAAAGCTCTTCGGAAAACCTGCCAAGTGGTCAGTTGTGCTGACAGCCTCGTTAACTTTCTTAAAAGGATTTCTGACAGGAAGGGCCTTTATATGTTGACAGAAATGTTTCTCCTTACAAATGGTTTAATGTGCCGTTTGCCTTTACCTCAAACACACATACAAAGCACACACACATGCGCGCTCGCGCATGTGCACGGTCACACAAACACACAGAGACACACCAGGGGAGAAGTCTATGGCACAATAAAGGGAGATAAATATGAAAGCCTTCCTCCCCTGTGGTGGCCTCTAGCCTGGATCTACACTTGATGGACGATTATTGCATTTTTTTGGTCCGATCTGCGGAGCGACAGATTAACGTATTAGCCACCGGAGATGGTGGCAGAGGATGGAGACTGAGACACTCCAGGGGAAAATGAATTATAACCTTTATATCCCCGTCTTGACAGAATTAAAAAAGACTCACAGCTTCTTTTCCCAGAGAGTCAGCCTCTATTAAATAACGTAAAGTGGTGTCTCTGTTTCACCACACATGAATATACTAGCTGTGGGCAAGAGGCTTCGGCAGCTAGAGGCAGCTTGGAAACCAAATGTGTCCTTAGTAACTGCAGAATTCATTTAGGAGAAAGAACACTTAATCTGTGTTTTGACTAAAAAAATAGATCTCAGTGAAGAATCTCCATCGAGCTTGATTTTTTAGTCCAGGACTAGATTTAATCAGTGTTGGCGAAACCGGCACTTAGTGTCTCGGTGCCTACTACAGTATTGTAGATCTTTTAATCACATATAACCCTATGAAATGTCCCTTGTGTACAGTGAAGACACATGAAAGGACAAGCCCATGAGCACAGACTCCAGGCCAGCACAATGTTTAACTTCTTCGTCCAGTGAAATGTTAAGGCTAGCTTGTCAAGTGAGAAAACAGTTCAGATTTGTTTGGCATCAGTGCAGATGGAATGCCATGCAATGTGTAGATCCTGCCCATGATGTGAACTGTCTAGTGAAGAGGATCTATAACAGCACCTGTCTTAGCTGGACTCCAGATATCCGTCAAGAAGATAAGTCCTCATACGTTATCTGTCAGGAAGATAAGTCCTCAAACGGTCTCTGTCAGGAAGGTAAGTCCTCATACGATATCCGTCAGGAGGGTAAGTCCTCATACGGTATCCGTCAGGAAGGTAAGTCCTCATACAGTATCCGTCAGGAAGTTAAGTCCTCATACGGTATCCGTCAGGAAGATAAGTCCTCATACGGTATCCGTCATGAAGATAAGTCCTCATACGGTATCCATCAGGAAGTTAAGTCCTCATACGGTATCCGTCAGGAAGATAAGTCCTCATACAGTATCCGTCAGGAAGTTAAGTCCTCATACGGTATCCGTCAGGAAGATAAGTCCTCATACGGTATCCGTCAGGAAGATAAGTCCTCATACGGTATCCGTCAGCAAGATAAGTCTTCATACGGTCCCGTTACGAAACGGAGCGCAGAAATTTAAATGAATCCAGTACCCAATAGATGATAGAAAACCCTTCAGTATGCAAATCAAATCACCACAGTGTCATTAGAACTGGAGATATGAGGATGCTTTCATCACTTAGTGGACAGCTTTTGTTGTCCCTAAACACACGAACCATAAACGAACCATAATAAATCACCGGCAGTTGACGTTCAGTTCAATAACCTTGGAAACCTAATTATTTATTTCTGAACGAGTAAACCGTTTTGTTGTTTATTGTTACATTCTGGCTTCTAGGGGCAGAATTTCCTTAATTACATTAAATTCCTTTTTCATGACATTATTTGAGCATGGTGTGTTGATTGTTCCCTCCGGGGCTAATTAGGTATGAATGACATTGTTCTCAGTGCACCTGCCTGTCATCAGTCACCCCAACAGACTGTCTCGCATAGTGATGACAGGACTTTGTTTACGTTAATTCTGCTGTCATTCACTGACCATGTATGCATATCTGATGATGGTCTGATCTGGTGAATGGATACACTCAACACTACTGTACAAGTCTACTAACATGGTAGTACTCATCCCTTAGGGCTGATTCAATGAAGGGAGGTGTATCAAGAATGCTGTGACAAACTGTATGCTACATAATAACCAATAACCATCCTTAGGGAAGAAGGGTAAACAATTTTTTTTCCTTTTTTGGTCTTAAAACTTTTGTCAGGTCTGGATTTTTAATGCGGTTGTGCTGTATCTATCTTTTCGTTTCCATAAAAAATTATATAAAGTAATAATAAAAAGCATGCACCAAATTTCTGAAAAAAATTCTGTCTATTCTTATATATGTATTCAATAACAGTAAGTTATTAAGTTAAGTTAAAATAAAATAGAAATGAAAAACAGTAATCCAAATGACACAGACAAATAATGCTATAGAGATCCTGGGTCAAGCTCAGCTCTGGTACAGGCCAAGTGGACCTATCACTATCTAAAGTACTGTGATGCCTTTTGGTACCTGGCTGGTACTCTTCTCATTCTCATTCTCATTCAACTCTGCCACTCAAAGGATTTTTCCCTCTCTTTTTTTCTTTCTCTCCTCTCTCTCTCCCCTTGTTCCATATTTCTGTCCTTCTGCCCCTATGCTTTTCCCTCCCACCCCCCCGCTCTTTCTCTCCATCATTCACTCTATCTCTCTAACCTCCATTTCTCTCTCTCTCCTGAGCATCCAGGATCTTATCAGACACGGCAGATTGCTGCGGCTAATCTTCTCAAATTCCATAAAAAAATGTGTTTTGTTTAGTCTCCTCCTAAGTTCTACATGCGTTTGTCTGTGTGCGTGTGTGTGTATCTGTCCGTCTCTGTGCGTGTGTGTGTGTGTGTTTTCGGGGGGGGGGGACTGGCTGCTGTTTGCCCTCACAGGGAGAACAGAGGACTGCTGTGCCTCAATGAAGCATGCCTCTACTCTAGAGTGAGCAGTGATAATGGAGGCGAGAAAAGTGTCTGTCAGCTGAGAAAAGGCCACTCCAGGAGAGAGGGGCTGGATTGGACACACTCAGGTCTGGGGTTAATCGGCACGCCAAGCAGCCAGCCAGGCAGAAACCTGAAAGGTCTCTGTAGAAAACATCCAGAATGGCTAGAAATTTGGCAAAGATGCTCAGTGAGGCACTTCACACCTGTGTCTTGGATGGGGCGGGGAGAGGGTGCATGTGTGTGTGTGTGTGTGTGTGTGTGTGTGTGTGTGTGTGTGTGTGTGTGTGTGCGTGTGTGTCTGTGTGTGTGTATGTAAGGACAGGAGTGAGGTTCAAAGGACACAGATCACTATGACTGGTCTGTGACAAAGAAAAACAAAGACAGGGGAAGAGAGACAGACATACAGACCGAGAGAGAGAGAGAGAGACCGACACATACAGACAGAGGGAGAGAGACAGACAGAGCGAAAGACAGAGAGTCCTGCTACCACCAGTCTCAACTCAACCAAAGTGGAAATTAAGCCAAACTTTTAGCCCTCACTCTCTCCATTCATTTAGTCCCTTCAGCATGCTGAGTGTGATAGCCCATTAGTGGGTAAGAGAGCACACTGCGTGCCTGTGATGGAGGAGCATTCCACACAGTGACTGATGGAACCATCCACCACCGGCCCCTGATATCAAAGGACAATTAAGACCAGTCAAATCACACAGGGGTTCTCAAACTTTCACGCTTCCCTTTGAAAAAAGAAATAAGAGAAATCTCTCTTTCTCAAAAAGCCCTTGGGATGGCAACACGGTTTAAACGACGGCGTCATTACCCGGACGAGAACAGATAACGAGAGTATTCTACCGGAGCCGACTAAACAATCCATTGCCTATTAGAGAAACTTTGGGTTGATAGGAGAGGAGAGGTGGGGAGGTAGATGGAGAGAACAGGTGGGAGAGATAGGAAGGGAAAGGAGAGGAAGACGAGAGAAGAGGATTCAGTGAGAACAGAAACCGAGGGGAGAGGTGGGGAGGTAGATGGAGAGAACAGGTGGGAGAGATAGGGAGGGAAAGGAGAGGAAGACGAGAGAAGATTACTCAGTGAGAACAGAAACCAGAAGAACTAGCTTTAGGAGTGCAGATTTCTCTGTCCATTCACCTTAATTGTCATCACAAAGAGACTGCAAAATATATAAACAATTCTGCCCTCCCCTTAATTGTACAGTTAGCTTGGTGTGGTCCAGGTCTACTGTTCTCTGAATTGTACAGTTAGCTTGGTGTGGTCTAGGTCTACTGTTCTCTGAATTGTACAGTTAGCTTGGTGTGGTCTAGGTCTACTGTTCTCTGAATTGTACAGTTAGCTTGGTGTGGTCTAGGTCTACTGTTCTCTGAATTGTACAGTTAGCTTGGTGTGGTCCAGGTCTACTGTTCTTTGAATTGTACAGTTAGCCTGGTGTGTACAGTTAGCCTGAGAAAAGCTGGTAACCATGGTTACCAGCTTTTCTCGGTAAGTGATGAAGTGGTCATCACTTACCGAGAAGTGGTGAATACATCCTGTCTGAGGAGGGTGTACAGAATGTTCATAGGCCTGTGTCTAAAATTACATCCTATTTTTGACCAGAGGTAGTGTGCTATTTCTTGTGTTTGTGTAGTATACATGCCGGACAATTGCATTTGGGGGCCCAGAGCACTGACCTAGACAGTGTGCTAATTTCCTGCAATTCAACACCTTCAACCAGTGGGGAACCATCAGAGCGTTCTATGGCTTCAATAAAGGCATAATGATTGAGTATATTTATTTTATTTACATTACATTTTTTTTGTTATTGAGTATTTTTCTATTGATGTTGTCTTTTTGAATTATTTTAATGTCTTCTGATTATATTTCTTCAGTTTGGTATGGGTTAATATCACAGGGTAATACCACAGGATTAATAACACAGAGAAAAGCATATGCCATCAGAATTTGTCTTTAGTGGTGTCTCAGCAGCTGTCAGCCAAACTATATATTTAACCAATCATCGTTTCACTTACAAAGGTGGGACTATTTTGGAGGTGGCAAATTACACATTAGGACTTAAGACACAGCAGTAACTGCAAGAAAATAGCTAGTTTCATTGTTGCAGCACACTTTAAGAGCTGACTGACATTGAGCGTGGCTACAGCAGAAGTTAGGAACAATTATCTTGGCTAATTTGTTAAAAATTTTGTCAAGAACTTTCAACAAGATAGTTTCAACAAGTTAGTTTCAAACGGTCATCTTCTGGTAATGGCACAGCTTTTTCCTTTTTGCAGCTTGCTTGTTTGAGATGTCTATTGAAATAGTTGGCTACATGACTGTATGAGACCAGCAGTGTGGCATTCAAACTATGCATGTTGAACTTGATGAAAGAGGTTGTCAACGGGAAATAATAGTTATACATTTCAATTTGGAGGTGGGTTTATATTGACACAATTGGGACTTACTGACTTATTACATACATTGTATTTAATGAAATGCTTTTTTATTTTGCTGTTTATTTAGTTATGGCAGATCAGTTTTATAAAACATGCCTAGCCAACATGTGGTACTGTAGATATGGATAGTGTCACTTCGGGACTCTAGTTGTCACATAATTTGTGTTCATGACTGTTCTGGTTATGTTAGTGCAACAAACACCCCATTTACTTATTATTTAGCTACCGTTTGCTTTTGAAGTAGGCTATCTGAGGAAAAAGTCCTCAACATTTCAACAGCAAGTCGTAGGCTATGCTGGTGATTATGAAAACAGTTTCTAACACAAAGCAATCTAGTCAATTTATACTCAGGTCTGTTTGATTTAGGATGTATTCAAAATGAATAGATTTTCCTCCATTAGAACTAGATTATATGTCATGTACATAAAGTAAATGAGTGACGCTGTGATTCCGTGATATTTCGTCATTATTCAGTTTAACGATTTTTTAGAGAATATCTTTCCCCATGGAAGGTCCAATAGTCACGATTCACCACTGCTTTCAGCAATCTTATGCCTATAGTTGGGGAACTGGGGCGCATTCACAGCCTGTTTGGTAGTCCGGTCCTGGCAGTATAGCCAACTCTCATGCCCGTGGCACGACAATGAAAAAGTTAGCAAGAGAGCAAATAAAAATAAAAACCAGATCTGAGAGATCTGAGACCAGGTTATCACCGCAAGGCTCTGTGGTGAGATTAGCCAAAATGGCATCTGTCGGAATGAGGGAGTAAGTAAGGGAGGATGTGCCTATAGGCCATATTTCTCCTCTGATCTGTGGAATGGAATGCGAGGGGAGGATTGTTGTGATCCTCCGTCACCACCTCTGACCGGGCTGGAGGACCCCTTCTACAAGCCTGGTCTGATCGATAGCAGGGAGAAGTGATACTGGCTACTGGTACAGAGGTGAAGGAGAGGATGATAATTACAGTCACAGGGCCTTATCCAGTTTCCGTCTGATTGACATTGATTGATAATGATCACGATCACTATTGTCAACAGCGACTGTTGCTAGCCTTCCAACAGCGTTGCTGGCCACATCGGTTCTAGCATTAGGGCCTTTCTAGGTTCTAGAGTATCATCGCTGCTAATCTAGTGCTTATTTTCGTCTCTTGCAAGGCAGAATTATGTGCTCAGTCCACTGGACCCACGTTTTAAGTTTTAATTGTCATATGAACAGGAAATACCAGGTATGGACCATTCTACAAAATGCTTACTTCCCGGTTCCCTCATGACATTTTAAAAACATAGTGGGGAGAAAAAGAACAGTAATAAGGACAGAATGCTGATAGGTAGTAGTTTAAAAAAGATAAGGACGCAGACTCAGTGGCGACTGCATGTTATCCAGTAATGACGGGGGGGGGTGAAAAATTGCGCTGTAGCAAATAGTAAGAAACTGAGCATTAATGAACTGAACAAATTGGCCTGGTAGCATCAGTTATGAAGTGTGCATACGGCAAGAATGTATGCGTGTGCTGTATTTGTGTACGTGTTTGCATTTGTGGCCGAATGTGGGGTGTGGTGAGCCAGTCCAGTTCAAGTGCTGAGCAGTCTAACGGCTTGCAAATAGAAGCTGTCAGCGAGCCTGTAGAAACTGAGATCCTATGGTGCAACAGAAATACAGCGCCTTCAGTGGCATGTTGACAACATTGGTGGCGTTGATCCATGACAAGTCCTTGGCTATGTGAACGAGAGGAAATGAAAACTTCTGACTCTCTCCAGAACAGCTTTGCAGATTTGAATTGGGGCATATTTCCACCTATGATTCCTGGAGTTAATAATCGTCTCCTTTGTTTTGTTGACATTGAGGGGACAAGTTATTGTCCCGGCAACGCAATGCCAGTTTCCTTACCTCTTCCTTGTACGCTGACCAACCGCCGCTGGTTACGATGCCTAAACCAGTGAGGATGTCAGAAAAACTGATGACGACGTCGCTGTCTAGCAGGGCCATGCGTTCAGGAGTGAACAGGAAGTAAAAGAGAAGGGCTGAGGACAAGAACTTGTCCCAGTGTTGAGTCAATGGGGAGGAAGTGCTATTGCCGATGAGCATGGGGTCTTCCTGTCGGGAAATCCTGCATCCGCCTGGAGGGAACAATAGTGTCGAATGCTGGACTGTAGTCAATGAACACCAGGCTCACACAAGTGTTCCTCTTTTCCAAGTGTGCGTCGGTTGTGTGGACAGTGACGGAAAAGAAATCCTCCATTTGTCCTTTGTGGCGGCAGGCGAATCGATCCGGTCAATCTGCCTTCGACGTGGGACCTGACAATCCTCTCAAAGCAGTCTGCGATGACAGAGGTGAGGGCGTGGGGTAGTCATTAGGACGTTACCGTGTTTGTCTTCTAATAGGACGATGGTGGTCTCCTTGAAGCGTGTGGGGAAACTACGGCCTGGGAACCTGTGAAGACTCTCACCAGCTGGTTGGCACACGCTGTGACGACAAGACCGGGGACGCCATCTGGTCCGGCGCCATTGTGAGCATTCACTCAGAACATAACCATCTACCGCTTCTTTAACCGCACCGCGCGCCCTGTCCCTATGAGAAACCAATCTCTTTCAGCTTAGCCAACACTTTCAAAGCAGAGGGGCCTCCTATCACAGTATAGCGGTTAACGCACCACCCGCGGAACATCTAAAGACCCCTAGAGAGGATGGAGGGGCCCCTAAATGCGGATGGATAACCATGCTTCAGTGGAGTGCACCAGCGTCACAGGCTACAGAGGCCAGGAAGGAGCCCCCTGATCGTGACTCCTCCCTGTTCAGACACACGCGCCCTCCCGGCCGGATGAAAAACGTCCCCCGCCCCTCCGCCAGGTGACTAGCCTCTGTTAGCGCTCCACCACCCTGCCATAAAACACTAATCAGTCACTGGGAATGCTCTTAGGTTCAGGCTGATACCTTCATTGTGCCAGCGTTTCTATAGTGGCTGCCCTAACATAAAGGCTTATACTGCCAGCCACCGTAAGCAAATGAGGCATCTGCCCTTCATCCGTGAGAGCCATCCTAAAGAGGCTTTGCCTTTGATGTGCGGATGGCAGCACTGACGGCAGTCCAATAAGAATCCGGTCGGTACGTAGCTAGGTAGGCGGGGTGATTTTTAGGTGGGTAGGAACCGGTGCTGAGTGGTAGGAAGGAAATAAATGGAATGGATGGAAGGAATTAAATGTATTTTTTATTCCAGGTAATTTCACATGATGCTGAAAAAATGTTTGAGGATGGCCTGAAACGATGTCCGGCTTTCATTACAATTTCCAACATCAATTCCAATCTCATGTTAATGGAAAATGTAATCATTTGAAATCATGGAGTCAGTAGTGTGGAGTCCTCCTTGGCTTCCATCTCTGGACACTGAAGGATTACCACAGATAAACTGGCCCCTGCAGAAATACAATTTCAGAAGGCAATGCTGCACTACAATAAAAAGCAGGCTAGGGTCCCTGGGGAATTAAGCATTGCTTTTGGAGAAGTTTTGCCCAATAATAAGAAAAGCCTCTAGCCCTCACTCCACTATTTCTATATTTTCTTTCCGGGCACTAAACTGAGTTTCTTCACCACTCTATCTAGTCAGGGCCCTTGAAGAGTCTAACAAAAACACCTCCCTCTCTTGTAAAAGACACCAAGTCTAGAGGGTGTAGAACCACAGAATGATATCACCACATGACTTCAAGTTTCCTTCCATACTGATGGTTACACTGTCAATGTTGGTCTGCTAAAAAGGTCTGCAAAAAGGACCTACACCGTCGAAAAAACAAATTGTGTACTGAAAACAATTTGGATTCAATTATATTGAGCTTGAATACTTATTATGTAATGCCTTCAAACATGATATGATTGGTTTTGTATGTGGTTTTATTTGAATGATATGTAATTATCTTTGTCAGTGATATAGACTTGGTTTCGTTTATTTCAGAAAAATTGCCAATTTCAGAAAACATGACAATTTAACTTTTTTACATTTTATTTTGAATATCTCTCTATGGAGAAACACCCTTGTTTCTTGGCTCACTGAATATAGTACCAAAGCACACACTCATTGTACACAATGTTCTCTCTTTCTCTCAATCCTTTGTGTGTGTGTGGATATGTGGATGTATGTGTGTTAGAGTGTAAACCAATGTTTGGATTTGTTAAAGCTGGCAGGCAGAGAAATGGAAATGAAAAGTGTTATTTTGTAAGAGTGTTGTCTGTCATACCCAGCTGGTATCAACATAAAGCTTCTCCGTTCATCTTCGTACGGTCTGAATTAACACTGGCGTTTCCCAAACTAGTCTTTTACGGGGACCAGCGAATCAAAACCTTTTGAGACACAAATTACTTCAAATTTTTTGGCTCAAATGCAGAGTCAATTTCGTCAGTGAAAAGTGACAGATTAAGGCCAGATATAGTATATAATGTACATAAAACCCTAAATGAATGCACACTGTCTGTAAGTTCAAAAAATGTTGCTCTTGCTTGTAGCCTGTTCGCCATGAAGTCTGTACAGTAACTCTCTTCAGTAATTTAATAGTATTGGGTGTACAGCATCGCTCTCTTCCTCTTGGTAAAACAATCTTAGGCGAAAACAACACTGATGACAAAATGTTGATGGGCGTTCATTTCATGACCCTGCACAATAGAAGTTAAAGGACTGACAGTGTTATTAATAATGTGCGTTCTAAGTGAGAAACTGCCCAGAAAATGATATGAGTTAACGTTCACTGTGGATAATCACGTTTGCATCCATCCGTCAGAGGTAGGGTCTTCAAGGAGCATACAGGCGGTCTCAGGGACTCAAAGGCATTGTCAGTGATTGAGAGGCTGTTTCTGTGATTGAGAGGCTGTGTCAGTTATTGAAAGGCTGTGTCAGTAACTGATAGGCTGTGTCAGAGATTGAGAGGCTGTGTGAGTTACTTAGAGGTTGTGTCAGTAATTGAGAGGCTGTGTCAGTAACTGAGAGGCTGAGTCAGTAATTGAGAAGCTGTGTCAGTAACTGATAGGCTGTGTCAGAGATCGAGAGGCTCTGTCAGAGATTGAGAGGCTGTCAGAGATTGAGAGGCTGTGTCAGTAATTGAGAGGCTGTGTCAGAGATTGAGAGGCTGTGTCAGTAATTCAGAGGCTGTGTCAGAGATTGAGAGGCTGTGTCAGTAATTGAGAGGCTGTGTCAGAGATTGAGAGGCTGTATCAGTAATTGAGAGGCTGTGTCAGAGATTGAGCGGCTATGTCAGTAATTGAGAGGGTGTGTCAGTAACTGAGAGTCTGTGTCAGTAATTGAGAGGGTGTGTTAGTAATTGAGAGGCTGTGTCAGTGATTGAGGGGTTGTGCTGGTCAGTCAGGTGTGCAGTAAATTAAGACTCACCTTGGAAGGTGACAACAGGATGCTCTCTGCGGGTGCACTCCGGCCGGGACAGGTACTGGGGCGTGGTCGTCGGTGTGGGCAGGGAGGGAAGCGGAGGTTTCTGGGACCACACGATGGGGAGGGGCAGTAGGAGCAGGGGGAAGAGCAAAAGGCCAGTCACGGACAGGGGGGCTGCGTCCCTCAGCAACGCTACTGTCATGGTGATGGGGGCGGAGCCTCTCCTCTAACTGCCAAGGTGGGCTGCTGGGATACAACTGTGTGAATCAAGAAGAGTGGAAGAAAGACAGGGAGTTAGAAAGGTTTAGGAGGAGGAGGAGGCATCTGTGAAGGTCAGGTAACACTTCACATTCCGTGCATGCACATAGACTGGGATGATTCCCACCCCCTTTTCCCTCATGGTCCCACTGTTTCTCTGAGTTGCTTATCCCCTCCGATTTCACAGTCTGAATATAACGTCAAAATGTAAAGCGAAAAACAAGGAGACAAGTGAGACGGAGACAGCAAGAAACCATTTCAACAAGGTACCTAACCCCTGACCTTACCATAATCGTTATAAATGTGCAATTAAACCATAGAAGTTAATTTAACGGCTGAATAATATTTGAAAATTGAATAAGAGTGTGGCGGATTGTTCAATGGGGCGTAAGATACTACCAGTCAATGTACTAGAACCCTGTGTCTTTAAAATCTATGAATCACAAAAATGTGCTAACGGAAGAGAAATCTCTTCAGCTATAATCAAGAGAGAGATGCTTGTTGATTAATGAAACGTTTTATACAGATAGTCTAACAGCTATAAGACATTTGCACAGGTGGCTGAAATGTGAGTACATGTATAAATACAATATATATTAATGTGAACCTTACAATTGTTTATCTGTCACTTTCCCTGGGCAAACAGTAACTATTAAGGTCGGACTTTGAAATCCTGATGTTATCCTTGCTTAATCCAGGTCGATTTTGTAGCATAATCTTTTCCTATCTGTGTCACGTATAAGCCACTCCAGACTAAACTGTGTTAGACCTCCTTCAGCAGCATCACACACTCCTTCACTACCTCCTCCACGGTAAATGTAATTTCCTGCAGATGTAATAAATGAGGTAGTACAGCCCGGCTGAAGCCCGCAGTCCATCATCATCACCCTCGCCCCCTGCTTACAATGTTACCATTGCACCCCGTAATATCATTAAAGTAGATCAGAAACTGTACAAAAGCATCAACTAACTTCTCTCAAATTCAGGGGGTTAGATCTCCTGGTGGTATTTATTCCTTCTAATGGACAAATCGATAACAAATGATCAGCTTGGTTGAGTTGTTAATCAACCGTATTGCCCATAATCAGTTACCTCTCTCTTTCATTCTCTCTCTCTCTCACACACTCACTCACACAAATATACACACACATGCACTGTTACTGCAGTTGGTAACTAATTAGATAAGCTTCTGGGTGTTTGTCATTACAATACATTCCACACAGCAGGCTCCGGAAAGATGCCAAGGGAAACAGAAGTGCCAATAGACATACATTGTAAAGCCTAAGCACACAACATTCCATGTCAGGTGTTTACAGGACGGGATGGGTTACCGAGTGAAACATGGCCTTTTGGGAATTGTACATAGAATGGGATTCTGATACTTGACTGCTGACTGTGAATCTGTGGGTATGTAAAGTGGAGATCAACGCCTCAGTCAACAATGTCACTGCACTGTAAAGGTGAATCATCTGATTATATGTGCAACAAAAAAATCGACATTCCATTAGCGACAGGATCAGGTAGAAAAGCAGTGAAACAGAACTGATGTTATAGCTTGGCCGGCATCCAATGTAGACCAGCTGGACTGGCAGTAAAGTAGAGCTGGTAACAGCTTAGCTGGTATCAAGGGAAGACCAGGTGGAGTAGCAGAAGCTTTACAACACACTGAGCCCATCTGGTCTTGGCACAGTATTCACCAGCTAGAACCATTGGTAGAGACTTCAGAAGTTGACTAATGGTGAGCTTTTTACTGTGTTCGATTTAGGTTAGAATTAGGATTATGGTTAAGACTTACTGGTTAGGATTAAGGGTTAGATATAAGTGTTAAGGCTAGGTTAAGTTCAACTTTAGGTTAGGATAGGGTAAGGTTTAAGATGAGGATTTGTTTTGTGGATTTTTTTAAACGCAATCAACATTGGTGTCCCCATTTAGATAGCTAGGTAAACCTCTGTGTGCGTGTGTGTGTGGGTGTGTGTGTAGGCTTGGCTCTACTGGCACTAAGGGAGGACAGATGTGGATTCATTAGTCCATATGAATTATCACACACAGACCTAATTACAAACACACACATTTCTAACCCACAAAACTGCAGAAATGTAGCCTTTAACATCTGGTCACAGTCCCCAGGGGGATACAGCAAGCAAGCTGAGCTGGCACCATGCTTATGTTTGTGTGTGGACAGTCAGAGAGGCCCACCTGAATATCCCCCTCACTGTTCGCCAAGGTGAAAATATAGGCAAACAGTCTTCTGTGACACAAACAGGTACTTCTCTCAGTTCTGACAGTTGTCTGTCCAACGCACACACACACAGACAACAGTCTGTCTGACTGGGAAATGGAGTCCTTCTGTTAATTTTCCAAGGACTGTGGACTGTGTGCTTGCGGCTTAAGGGTAAACTTCTAGGGGCTTTGGCTATCAATGCCCAGGCACGTTTCCTGTCAATAGCCTCTCCGACGGTCAGACAGAGGCATACTGCTAAAGGAGGGAGGTCCAGGTGTCGTGACGGGTGCACACATTCCGTCTCACACACGCAAGCCCACAGACACACCACTCCAGTCATTGATATTTGCTCTTATTTCATAGGGTTTATCTCAGCTCGTTCATTCACTCATTTACTGCCACTCCATGTCATCCTGTATCCATGGTAACAGTGAATATAATGAACTAGTGTCTCTAGCTAAGTGACAAGACTCATAACCCTCCCGGAGACAGAGATGGGGAGCTGGGTGATTGATGATGTAACACAGGCTACGAAAGAGGTAAGGATAGCCTGGTATTCTCCTGGAGGAAGCATCAAAAGTGAAGGGGATATGTCTTTTATCCCAAAATGGGGAACAAGTTTTCAATATCTACTAACTGACAACCACATCCTGTGTCTTAAAGCAAGGTGAGAGAGAGGGAAGTCTGGTAGATGCCTTTAACTATAAATACAGTAATTGCATTGCTTCGCTGGCATAATAGCAGACCAATGGTCCAGGACAATAATACATGATAGGGAAAGGGGAACTTTGATTAGATGGGACCACAAAAACAGGAATTCACCAAGCGGACACTTCGAATCACAAGTCTAAACTGAAATTCATTTTATATTTTGCAATGGGACAAAAAGAACATTTGCATTTGTACTTATTATTTAGGATTAGGGTTGAATCGTTTTTGCATTTTTTATATATATCTGACAGAGTGACACAAATTTAATTGAGGGAAAATGTAGATAGCTGTTTGTTAAAGCTATGCTAATTTACCCATCTGGAAAATGTGAGCTAGCATGAGGCACTGTAAATAATATCTCATCAATATAGTACCTAGCTATATGGTATATTGGCAATATAGCACCACCCCCAGAGGTGTCTTATTGAAACCGGTTACCAATGCAATTACAAAAGTATGTATGTTTTTGCTGACATCTCCGGCTGTCAGTCAATCAGCATTGAGGGCTTGATCTACCTGGTTAGTAATGTGCATTCTACTATTCTAACTCTCAAGAGTAAGTTCAGGACAACAGACATTTCTTTTATTTCAGTGGGCCACAAAAAACCCTGGTTAGTAAGGAGAAAGGGAGAGACTTAGGCCTGTCTTGGGTTGTTTCTGTCGTTGATATTCAGTGCTGGGTTTGGGTTGGAGTGGTGAGTGGGTGGGTACATCGTCTTGATGTCTCCCTGCTCCCCTCAGTCCCATTAAACTCAATAGTCTTATTCAAAATGTTGCCTTTCATTAAAACTAAAGCAAAAGACAGGGCGGGAGACGGCACGGTCATGTGGAGACAGTAAAAAACTCCTTTAAAACGTGTCCTTTAATGATGGCGGAGGGAGTCTATCCATGTCCTTCAAGTTGCCCGGCCAGCAGGTGTAGAAGATGTGTTTTCTCCCATCCGGCCGTAAATGTTTAGGATGAGTCACCGACTCCCTGCTGTGGTTCTGCTCCACTGTGGAGATGGGGATTTAAGGCCCTGAGCGCTCTGCCTGTACCTTCTCTGGTGTGGGGTCTTCTCTTTCTTCTCCTGGTACCCACAGGACTACTTCTAATTACAACTCAATAGAGAGTCATTCAACTGAATCTCATCTGAATCAATTAAGACACAGACGGAATGGC
>JACXGI010003876.1:35246-58726 GCA_016801175.1 Esox masquinongy
ACACACAGACACACAGACACACACAGTAACCTCGTCATTATCTTAAATACCAGTGATATTGAACACCAGCTCATCAGCTCAGAACACCCTCCCAGGAATCTAAGGCGCTGCACCTGTTTGTTAATTAACCCAACGTGATACCCACATCTTTCTCAAGCACAGCGAGATTTCAACAGCACAACAACCAACAGCGCCGAGATAAATCTACCAAATAATTAAACATTTAAATGAGAGAAAGACAGCTAGAGACTGGAACATGTAACTACCTGAGCCGTGTCTACAGTCCAAAACAACTGACACACTAAAACAGGGCCCAGGGATTCCCCACGGGACTGCAAAACTCCCAAATAGGTGCCAAATTGCAGACATCTACTTCATCCGTTAAGTGATTCCTAAAGCTCTCACACCTGGTCCACCGGTTTGGGTAAATCAATAACGCAAAGTGTCAGATTTATTTTCATCACATCCTGGGTTGTCTACAACCACACTAAAGCACTTGAGAGCTTCACCAATTAAAAGTGACTGTCTGTTCTACCTTTAGCTGGATCACTATCTCTCTCTCTCTTCGGAAACACACACACCCACACACTGCGACCATACCCTCGTCCCTATTCAACCCCCCTCCCCATCTTTTCCTGTGGGGTTTGGTCCCGTCAGGGTTACATTGGCCATGTCTAATGCTACTCAATAGCCCGGCCTCACCAATCTCCTTAACGCCAGCTCTGAGATGGCCTGCAGGGGCTGGGAAACAGGAGGGGGGAGGGCAATGGGGCCCCTCAAGGACCAAATGGGAGGAGAGGAGGGGGGGGTGTAGGCTACACACTCTGAGGAGATCTATAGGAATGCGGGGTGATCTGAAAGGACCTTTTCTGGTATGACGTCAGGGTCCTGGTAAGCATCCCATTGAGTCACAGGGATCACGCGTGAGTAGGCCCGTTCGAATCGAAGAAAGGACTCTCCTGAGGAATGTGCTCGAGTGACCTCGGAGTCGCAGCCACAGAAAAGAGCATTGGGACTTGACTGAGGTGAACACAGGAAGGTACATTCTAACGAGACGACGGTGACGGCATTGATTAAGCGCGACGGGCTTGAGCCAAACGATATGGTGGGTATGACATCCTCACAACCCGATGTCTGCATCATAAACATAACACAATGACACCTGACACAACGCGGTTTTGACCCAAACCTGTCCAGTCACAAAGGGCCAGCCGAAAGAGCGCCACTGTGTGCCTGCCTGCGCTTCACCCTCTCCACGGTGGAGACGGGCCGCGGAGTGCAAAGTGTGTGCAGAGTATTTCGAACGTTGCTGATACGTTTGGGCAAGGAGGCTCTTGTAGTCAGGAGCCACTTGAATGTCAGGGGGCGTAATGACTCCATGCTATTTGAACATCTGTCAAAGCCCCAGAAACCTCATCAATCTGAGCAGTCTGACTGATGAAGAGGCTCTCTCACTCCTGCGGCTCTCTTGTGTTCTGTTTCCCCACATGGGTTAGCCACTGTAGAGATTGGCCGCCTCTGAAATGACACATTATTCCCTGTTGAGTGCACTGATTTTTACTAGGACCCATAGGGCTCTGGTGAGAAGAAGAGCACTAATAAAGAATAGTATGCAATTTAAGACACGCACTATGGAGTGAAAACAACTTTGAGTACAACACTCAGAATCCCCAAAAAAGGTTCTGATTGCAATGGCAGATCTTACAACATTATTCTGGAACAAAACCGTGCTTTACAACCACCGGAGTATTTTTATGGTGCATGCAGTACAATTCAAAACCCTCAGGAGAGGGACAGATTCAAAACAACACAGAAGGAAGGAGAGATTTTGATTAGAAAACAAAGGCCTGGGGAGAGAGGGCCCCCTACGGCGCAACATTATAAGCCCAATCACACTGCCCCGCGAGCAGCTAAACTCATTTGATACTGCCTACAGTGCAGTGACAGTTGAAGAACACTTTTTATCATCAGACTCCAGAAAAATCTGTCCAAACTATATAATATAATACACCGGTTCACTTAACGTACTATAACCCATTTTCTGTTACATATTTAGCGAGTAAGATCGCGCTTCTCTGTCATTGCGACCAGGAAATTGTGCCCCTTTTTCCCATATCGCCTAACCCTAAAGCGCAATAATGTAACTACTTTTATTTTTGACCTTGTGGGGGACCAAATTGTCAGGCTTTGCTGTCATTCTGGGGACTTCTGTGTTATTAGACCTGGATCTCACTCACACACACACACACACACACACACACACACACACACACACACACACACACACACACACACACAGGTCTAGCATGATGTATGGATGGTCAAAAGCAATCTGCAGGAAGGCTGACTGGCAGAACTCTAGGAGGGAAAGCGTATCCAGCAATCTCTGGACCCGCCAGATCACATCACACCCGTACTGGCTACACAGTACAGACACACACACACACACACACACACACACACACACACACACACAACCACCCCATGTGCATCCTATAGGTCTACTGTTCAGACTGGCTCACATCCTATAGGTCTGCTGTTCAGACTGGCTCACATCCTATAGGACTGCTGTTCAGACTGTCTCACATCCTATAGGTCTACTGTTCAGACTGTCTCACATTCTATAGGTCTACGGTTCAGACTGTCTCACATCCTATAGGTCTACTGTTCAGACTGTCTCACATCCTATAGGTCTACGGTTCAGACTGGCTCACATCCTATAGGTCTACGGTTCAGACTGTCTCACATCCTATAGGTCTACGGTTCAGACTGTCTCACATCCTATAGGTCTACTGTTCAGACTGTCTTACATCCTGGGCAGTGAAAACTGCCCAAAAACAACTATACTTCCTGAGGAGACTCAAGAAATTTGGCATGTCTGCAAAAACTCTCACTAACTTCTACAGGTGCACCACTGAAAGCATCCTCTCAGGCTGCATTACTGCCTGGTATGGCAGCTGCTCCACTGCAGACCGCAAGTCCCTCCACAGGGTGGTAAAGTCTGCGGAGCACATCATCGGCTGCCATCTCCCCTCTATGCAAGGCATCTACCATACACGATGCCTGAGGAAAGCACGGAACATCATCAAAGATCACAGCCACCTGCCTGGTCTGTTCACACTGCTGCCGTCTGGTAGACGCTACCGGAGCATCAGAGCATGCACTCCCAGACTCACTAACAGTTTTTTCCCTCAACCAGGCTCCTCAACCAGTAACACTGATCCATGATCATACTGATCACACATGAACATCCCAGTTGCTCTGATGTTCTTTCAGGTACATTTAATGGGGTCATTAGAATATTCCTTTGCATGTACCATTCATAAGCATATTACACTCATATGTATCTATAATACTCAATGCTTCTACCACACTGCTCATACTCCCCCACCCTTCTCTGTCAAAATTGATGCTAGTTTACATTTTTTATGTATATTACTGCCATGCTTGCCATATCTACAATATTCAATACACTGCTATGTACAGAGTTATGTATATTATTACTTCATCCTCTTGCTATATTTTTTTGCTGTGTGTAAATTTTTTTCTTCTTAATTCTCACTACGTAGATGTAGTGTACTGTGTCACCATTCATAAGCTTATTGCATTCATCTGTGTCTATAATATTCAATAATTCTACCAACTTGCTGCTAGTTCACACTGCTATGTATATTAGGGCCATACTTGACATATCTAAATGTTCAATAATACTACCCAGATTGCTGCTAGTTTACAGTGTTATGTATATTGTTGCTTTATTTTTTTTATTTTTTTTATCTAGCTATATTTTTGCTTATATACTCTTCTTAACTCTCACTATGTAGTTGTCGGGTGCCATGTCACAAGAATTTCATTTTGCAGGATGACGCTGTGTTGTTTGGTGCATTTGACAAATAAACCTTGAAACTTGAAACTATAGGTCTCCTGTTTAGGCTGTCTCATATCCTGTATGTTTACTGTTCAGACTGTCTCACACCCTATAGGTCTACTGTTCAGACAGGACACATCTCAAATGTTATCCTTTTCCCTAAATAGTGCAGTACTTTTGACCAATCCCATGAGGCCATATAGAATAAATGCCATAAAGCACATCGAGTGCATATCTCCAGTTATCTGATCCTCCTTCACGGTATATTTCACAGTGAGAACTGTAACCCTGGGGCTTGTATTGATTTATCAGACCCAACTTGTCTGGGAGGTTTGCATGGAAACTTGAGAGTTTAAAGTGGCTAAAGGTCTACGCTGGTGTTATCACTCATAGCCCAGTTGTTCATGGTGGGTCTGTCACGGAGGATTAAACTAACGGTTTAAACCTTCAAAGTGGAAGTATTAAACAATGGTCAAAGAAGTTCCGCCGAACAATAATGCCGCTACTATATACTCTCATTAAACGTTTAGGAAACCCAGAATTGAAAAGACCCTCTCCCCTTAACCCCACGATTTTCCTTGAGCCCACTGAGCCAGTCCTTTGATGTGTTCCACATAAGCCTATTACTTTACGAGTCAACATACAATTCGGAAATTCAAAGCTGCTCTGCATAGCCTATAGAGTACAGCCCACCATCCTGCATTTGACTTTTCCCTATTGCCTTAGCTAACTTCAAAGTTCACCCGTTCGGAGAACATTTTTAAAATAGGAAGTTCATTCCGAGCCGCGGTCCAGTGTTAACACTCCCGGCCACCCACCGGAGACCAGGGTTCTGTACCCGACTACGTCCCCAATTCACCTGTTTCCCTATGATTCTGTTATGAAAATAATTTTAAAAAGCTATAAAAATATACTCACTTGTCTCCACTCTCCTTAAAAAAAAATAATAATAAATTGGTAGTGCTACTCATAGAACCATCCTGCTCTGTGAAAACTCACATTCTATTTCAATATACGTGTAGCAAGACAGAATGTGAGCATGCGAGGATGGTTCAGGATGGTTCTTCAAGGCTAATGCTACTTCACTACAAAAAATATAAATTGTATCAAAATACTGTGTAAAGAGGTTAGAGCGTCAGATGGGTAAGCAAAATGTTGCCAGATTGAATCCCCAAGCCAGCAAGGTGGAAAAATAAATGTGTCCTTGAGCATGACTGTCAACCCTAGTTGCTCCTGCAAGTTGGTATTGACAAGTTTGTCTGTTAAATGACAAAAACTTAAAATAGTGGTCTATCGATTTGACATGGCTAGTGAATATAAGGAAAATTGTGCAGGGAGGGCTGGACCCTGTGGAGCTGTAAAGGGGAAAAAAAGCTGGGACATGGGTGACAGCAAACACAAAGACAACAACTGAGGGTATCAACCTCTGATTGGCTGAGTGTGCAGGGGCAATGACCTCTGATTGACATTTAGAGGATTATAAGTCCCACAAAGCTCAGGTCGTTAGCAATGTCAGAGGTCATGAGCACTCTCTGTCTACCCCTGCTTTCTCTCTCTGTCTCTCTTGTTTCCTCTCTTGCATGGGGAGATACCATGGACAAGGATCAGCCTGGACCAATGAGGGACAAACTTTCAAAATCACAATACTCTGCATTATGGGTAACCGAATGTGCAACCAATGGTAACGAGTAATAGGAGAGTGTGATGCCAACACAACCTCTTTCCTCCTACCACCAGGGTGGCTGAGATACAGAGAAACAGATGGCAATGGATTGGTCAGTTTGAAAAAAGTTCCAGCCAATCAGAGATGCTGTTCTCCTCACGCATACGTGACCAATCTCCATAGCCCCTCCTTGGAAACCCTGCGAACAATGTCTGTTTCAGGAGACAACTCCTGAATTGACAAGCTGTTGTGCTGGGCGGCATGGCATTCTATCGGAGAGAAGCAGGCATTACGAACCAATGATGCAAAGATGGTTCAACTCAGTCTAATTAGCTGCTATCTCAAGGACAACAGGAGGAGTACTGTCCTCATTAACTGGAGAGGACAGAAAACAAAACTCAGACCGAAGGGCCCTCAGACTCTTTAATTGATGAGCAAACTGATTACAAGAGACTTCAAAAGGAGAGCTGCACGGAACTAAACAGAACTCTCGATACGATAAAACTCACACTACTGAAGAACTGATAGAGATGTGGCTAGCTAATTATCAGAGGTATTGAAAGCGATACGGAAGACGTGTGTGTGGGTGTGTGCATGTGTACGTGTGTGTGTGTGCTCTAGGCAGTGACCCAGTAAACCAGGGGAGCGGCAGGTTGAGGCTATTATTAATGGGACTGAGAGACAGTCCTGATCCCATCAGCAGTAGGCAGTATGGGGGCAGACAGGGAGAGAGAATCCCTCCAGACAGTGTGTCCAGCCCACTAGCACAAATACACAGGTATAAAAGAACACATACACACACACACACACACACATCCTGATATGAACACACATAAAGAGACATACTAGAAGCAGGCATGCACACACACACATACGGCACCCAGATTGACAAGGACACACATACACACAAAAACAGCAGAGAGGGGTAATGAAAAGACTGTTCGTCGAGACCAGAGGTGGGCTGCCTTAGAGTAGCGCCTGGCTGGATTCAATCACAGTGCCTGTCTTGGCCACAGAGAATGGACACACAAACGTTGATTGATGAGAGCGCGCACACACGTACACACACACACACACACACACAGAATCCCCCTAAATCTGCAGAGGCCGAGCTTGAATGGCGGTGTAGTTCAGACTGAGAGGAAAAGCCTTCCATGGGGACAGCATTCAGTTTTTCAACTTAGAAAACACTGATTGAACTTTAGAGGCACCCAGGAAAGCACTGTAAAATGAAGCCGAGCCACACGTCAGGAAATAACTTCCACACCACTTCCTCATCTACTCTGAGGATCAGAAGTACTGTACAGACGCAGTGAGCACTGTCCTGTACAGTAAAGACGTAGCTGTAAGACAAAAGATAAAGCCCTTAATATAGCGCAAATAATATTTGGCATTAGGATTTGTATGTGTTCTTGTGTTCGTTCATGACTTGCATCGAGAATCAGAAAGAGGAGGACCTGAGCGCAGCTTCTACAACTCAGACTCTATACGTGCGACCCGAGCCATCACAAGACGTCAGTGCTGTTAATAATGCAGTGCTGGCGGTGTCATCCTTCCATCAGCGACACAACACTATCTCCTCTCACCCAGTAACGACCGTCTGGTTTTGACTGATCGGTTCGGTTACAAAGAAACATTTCCATTGTCTGTGGGCGAGGAGCCAGATTAACGTGCGGTAGGTCTACCAAAAGTGAGCGTAATGAGATAAATCAGCGGTCGGCCATAATCGCCGCGCGGGTCGAAGTCACAGCGGGGCCGGGTTTGTGATGAAATGATCGTATGATCTGTTATGCCGAGCAGGCCCAGATTACCTTGATTTTGGACGAAGATCTAAGTGACTTTGAAAGAGGGTGTGTTATTGGGGCACGGACGGCAGGAACTTCAGTCACAAAGAACGCTCAACCGGCAGGCGTGTCAGTAGGAACAGTGATTAAAGTTACATCTGCATTTAGATCTATGGGACAGACACCAGTGAATAAGGTCGGAAATTGTGGTCAAAAGGGGAAATTCGATGACAGCGATGCCCGTGCGTTACCGTGACATGTACGGAGAAACAGAAGGGAAACTCTTTCACAGGTGACTGAGAATGTCAATGCAGGACACGATCAGACTGGGTCAGCAAAGGCAGTCCATGGAGAACTACTCAGAGAGGGTTGTAGTGGTGTGGCAGTGCATAAACCCCTCATTACAAAGGGTTTTCCTTTCATTTGCCCCCTGTCTGTAGACATGACAAAGTTGTTCCAAAGAGGAGGGGACATCACATCACAATAAAACCTTGTCTGTGACCCAAATGGTACCCTCTTCTGTTTAGGGCCCACTGGTCTCTAGTTAAAAACACTCCTTTGCCAGGTCCTTCTCACACTGGACAAAGCCTTCATAAGTAAATAACTCTACAAATATAAAAACACTCGTTTCACCTTCAGATTAGGTCAGTCACCAGTGATTTCTTCACTTGTGAAAAATAATTAAATCCCTTTTTCACTCTCTCTTTCTAAAAGGAACACCCAGCCCAACTACTGTTACATCGGAATCCAATATAAATCTCAGCGTAACTCAAAGAACGTTCCAGCTTATTTAATTAAGTCCTGGTGATTTGGTGCTAAGTGTTCAGTCCACTGATTGTCCCCAGACAATAAGAGGAGAGGCATGGACAAGACCGCATTCTCACGTTGCTGACCGCCCGCCACATAGAGACACATGGAAACCGTCTGGCTGAAGCCATTTGAGACACACGCGTACAGAAGCGCTTGCGCGCACACACACACGGACACATCTGGTTCACGTTCTGCGGCAGCATGAAACCAGTGGAGACTCAGGTGGGTATTTCAAAGAAGTAACACAGTTTCACTCCTCGGTTTGTCGGAGCACATTGGTCAGACCCGAACAATCGGCTGGCTGACGTGGACCCTGGCGTGTACGACAGATGGGTAGAGGGATGGAGGAATGGACAGAAAGAGAGAGATGTTAGAGAGAGGAAGGAAGAGAGAGAGAGAGACAAAGGAAGAGGAAGGGAGAGAGGAAGAGAGAGAGGTGGGAGATTTGTGGTGCCGCCCGGTCCTCACACCACATCCTCTTTATTGGATTTTGGCTGAAGGCATCCATCACTTGGTACTATTGTACTGCCACGGGATCACATGCACGCACACACACACACACACACACACACACACACACACACACACACACACACACACACACATCGAGAACAGACACAGAACTTTAAAACAGTCCCGTCTCCCACAAGGTCCAACGGGCCTGTCTGGAAAGCTTTGGTATGAGAAGAGGCATTCAATTAGACGTTAATGGTTACATAACAACTCTTCAAACAATTGCTGTCAGCATTTCCAATTAAACCTAATGGATAGTAAATAACGTTGATGACGATGAGAATTAGTCTGTAAGGTCAGTCACCACCAGGGGGCCCTGGACATGGACGGGGGTATCTCTCTGTTAAGTTGCTGGCACTTAAACCCATCAGGAACGATGACCGGTGGCGCTTAAAGTCCGGCAAACATACAGAATGTGCCTGACAACAAGTCTCCTCAGAGTAAGAGCACTCTAAAACCACCTTCAAATGTGCCGTCGCAACAGGTCCGTAGGCCGGCTGTTGTTAGCGTGGGACATTGATTCATGAGGTTACTTACCCATTAATTGGTCTGTCTCTAATGCCTTTTTCGTCTACCCTTGATTTGGTTGCCTGTGGGGGCTGCTCTGTTTTTAAATTGGAGACTCAGTGAGTGTGTGCACGTGAACAACGCGCACGCACACACATACCCACACACACACACACGCATACACACAAACGCACTAGGGGATCAATAGCCTCCTTCCACAAAAGCTTGAGGTCTTCTTCCTCAGTCTTCCTCACCTCCTCCATTTTCCATAGACGCTGTTGAGTGCTGGATGAAGCCTCTTGAGAACCTTCTATCTCTGTTCCTCTCCCTTCTTCCCTCTCTCCCGTCGTCTTCCTCTACCCATCTACCTTTCTATCCCACCCTCCATTTCCTTCTTCTTGTGTCTTTCCCTGTCTATCTCTCTCCCTTTCTCTCCCAGTCTCTCATTCTTCATCCTCTCCCTATCTATCTCTCCTCCAGGTCTCTTGTTCCGTTTCATTCCTCTATTTTAGAAGCACACACTCTCACACTCCTCAGTCTCCTGAGAGGAAAGCTGAAGCTAGTGATCTGATTCTCAGAGCTGCGCGTCCACATCCCACACATGCACACACGAACACACATGCACACACAAACACACATGCACACACGAACACACATGCACACACAAACACATGCACACACAAACACATGCACATGAAACACACGCACACTGCCTCTGATCAGGATTATAACTGATTACAGCAGAACAATGTTATTTGTTCGCTGGAAGAGGGGTGGACAAACCAATAATAACTGAATATCAAAAAGGCTATATTCAAAAGGATTTGACAACATTCCCTGTTTTGTTTTCAGATTTAAAGGAATGCCTTTTTGCAGACTAAAGAGAAGACATGAATTTGCAGACTGACTTTGAATAGTGATGTTTGAACGGTGTAATTCAGATGTCCCTTGCAAAACAGTGTAGGAAGATGAACCGGATGAATTAACAACGGCTTCTTCATCACACCAGTGCCACCTGAATGAGGAATGATGAGAATACTCTGAGCTCTTCTTCCTTCAGCTTTTACTCATTCGGTACGGCCAAGAGGTTTGGGGCATTCTTCGCTATGACACACTCACACACATTCATGTGACAGTTGGCTGACACTTGGAGGTTAACCACAGACCGCTTACACCCAGAACAACAGCCATTATCACCTTTCTACCAAGGGCTGTCAACATAACTGCTGCTGTTGGAGAGAAAAGGACAGGAAGGAGAGATGCGATGGAAGAAAAACCAAAACAGCCAGCAAGTATTGTATTGTGGACCTGACATTCACTATGTTTCTAATGCATACTAGATAGGTACACTAAGGCAGAGTTTAGACAACAAGCCAGATTCTGACGTTTGCCGAATAACTGGCAAGAGATCTGATCCCATACGTGTAAAAAGATTAATCAGGGGCAATAGATGTGCATTAGGCTGCATGTGTAAATGCACAGGGAATGGATCTTTTCAAACAGTCCAATCAGTATTAAAAAATGAACACGGACGCAGAGCAGTGCAATTACGGTGTAGCACTTGAGAACAGATCAGTGAATTGTCTCTCGTAAACGTAACTCTACAGAAGGTATGTTTTAGTTCATTTAAACCAATTTGCGCGGAGAGTAAACAGTCGACAAAGACATAATGAGCTAGTTAGAGACTGCCTTTATCATCCCAAATGTTCTGTATAGTAAAACAAGCAATGGGGAAAAAGAGTCGATCAAACCCAACGCAGCTCTAACACACCAGACAACAACAACAGCGACACCGGTGCTGCTCACAAAGCACACAACCATAATTAAATTCATTGTGATATAATTAGAAAAAAAACACCCCGCTTCCCATTTTAATTGCTATGTGGTCTCACAACACGATTTCTCGTTAAGGACGTCTTGATGCATGACCTGGGCTCTGGGCCAGGAACTGTGGAGATGAGAGGAGAACAACAGAGTGACAGTGATCATTTCCTACATTGTCTAAGACGTTATGGTACAAGAGCTCAACTGACTCTGTAGGACTTCAAAAGGCGACGCTTTTCTCTCTCTCCCTTTCTCTCTCTCTCTCTCGCTCCCCGTTATATTATTTCTTCCATCTGTTCCCTCTCTCTTACTCTTTCTTCCTTTTTCTCCCTCTCTCCCTCCCTATTTCTCTATCTCCACCTCACTCCCTCTGAAGAGAGCATGTCTCGTAATTGTAACATAATGACTACAGGCTGGAAAACATATTTCGCTCAATTTAAATGCAGCTAAATTGGTTATATTCTTTAATGTGTGCTCTCTTTGTTAGTCATAAACAAATGGATTAATTACTCACCATAGTCATTTTCAAACATTTCATGATGACAAAGCTTATGGAGTTAAACCTGTAATTATAGCTCATAACCCTGCTGCAGATTTAAAACAGAAAGTTTGAGGAGCAAACTCTCACAGGGCTATTTAATAGAATGCGATGTCTCTGTCTCTGTGATGTCTACATTACACGCTTTTAAGAAAGGACAACAGGTCCTGTGATCACAGAAAGATCAGAAAAAAACATCTTAGATATTTTCAACACTCGTCAGCCTTTCACACCAATTAGGAGGGGTTGGTTCAAAAGTGGATGTTACATTTTGGTTGGACATTGTGCAGTTGACAACTAAGACAACCTAGTCTTTATGTCTTGTAATGAAGAAAACATACAGCCATTTAGGGAAGGCTAATGCTCAGTTTACATTCATGTGGCTTTTCCATTTCTCTAGGTTTTGAACTAAATATGTCGGCCATTTCATTTTTTTGGACAACATGCCCACAGGCAGAGGCCAGCTAATAAGGCTTGTTCTGTCGGCTGGTATTGCTGAGATGAACCAATGGGGACACAATGGACAACTGGCCTCGGTCTGAGAGAGACACGCACACACACACACGCAGAGACAAATCCACACACATATAAACACACATATACACACAAACACTTGCATATTCCAAAAGATAACATATGACGGTGGAAAAAAGAATGGAAAGAAATGGAGGTTAAAAGATATAGGACGAGAGAGAGAGAGTGGGAGAGTCTTGACATGACAGGAAATCTCCTCGGCCAGCAAGTTCAGAACCTCGGTGTAATTCATTTGATGTGAAAGCCAACCATCCATCTTCCTTTAAAGATGAGGTCTAGTGTGAAAAATACCATGTTACAGTATTATAAGTCATTTTATTTATGATTAAATATGGTTTCACTCATTACGTTCATTGCACAGGTTGCTTTGAAGAAAAAACTTAGTCTTGTAGCAGGAGTATGTTCTTGTTAATGTCGAGAAAGAAAGGTGTTCTTAAGTCAACAAATGGTTAGGTTCATCACTTGGAAGTTTATTCAAATACGGTGTCTGTTTATTGCAACTCTATATTTGAGCTTTTGTAACATGAAAAATGGCATCCCTGTTACCAACAACTTCATGTAAAACCAGGTACAAGCATAGATTCTGGAAGAAGCAGATTTTGGAGAAAATGATGGAACCCCTGATATCATTATTGTCTGTTTGGTTTGATTTCTGTTGTCTCTGGTCTTTTTCAATAAAACATCTCATACTCTGGAAGCCTACACGGCCTAGCTTTTTAACCCTTCACTTGCTTTTTAACCCTTCACCTGCGACCCATCATCATCCTCAGACATGAACAAAGCGTTTTACCTGCATGCTGTAACATACTGTTGCGTTTCTGAAGTCTGTCAGATTGGAGAGCGCGAGCTTAGATCCTCCCATCATCTTTTACCATAGGTCACCTCGCTTCTCAAATCTCCTTGAAACCCAAAAGATAAGCACATACTGTGTATTGCTATGGCAACGGCATCATCAAAAATAAATGTGTCTGCCTTCACCTGAGAGAAAGGCTGTCCAGACAATCACTCCAGTTTTGTAAAATGTTATTTTACTAGGACATTTTGTGTGCTAAGAATTCCTGGGACCAATTAGGTTAACTATCTTGCTCGCTTATCTATCTTAAAGATGTGTAATTTAGCACAATCTCACTGTTATTCTTTTTCAGGTTTGGAGGCGTTGATAACACATGATTCTCATCTTTAGAGGTGCTTCAACGAACATGCATTATGTTCCAAAAATTTCAGATGAAATTTTAATAATATGAATGGGGTTAGTGGGTTTTTACGAGTAGCACTAATCAAAGTAATTGTTCTTTAAGTGTGAAAGTGACGTGAAAGGACATTGAAAGGTTGGTTTGTTGAATCTCATTAGATTTTTCTGTCTTAATATTTTCACACTTGAAGAACAAGTAATTTTAATGATCGTCACTGTTATTTAACTGAATGAAAGTACTTTCTAGGGCGAACTAGAGGATAACAAGAAAAATAGAGAAATAGAGACAGAGAAAGATTGCGAGTGAGAAAGAGAAATAAGGAGAGCCAAAACCCAGAACTTGCTCTTCTACAAGTTAAGGTGAATTGTGTATAAGGCCAGACTATAATGTGAGAAGTCTATAATTAGGAAATATTTAGCCACTTTAATCCTTCCTGAATGATTAGGCAGAAACACAGGATTATGGGAGTATCTGACAACTGGCTATCTTTGGAGTTTCATTGCTGTTCTCAGGGATCCAGAAGAACCATCTGACTGGCTTAAAGAGTGACTGAACCCACTAATTCTCCATGTATTTTTATGTTGCTTATTATATTTTTTCCTCTAGTAGGCATGGTTCAAAGTGACATATACTGATGTTAGCTGATCTATCAAGACAGCTTTTAGTTGCACTATAACCTCAGGTGTTCCATAACATCACAACGCTGCAGTTGGTGCTCGTGTAAACAAGACACAGGGGGAGGTGTTGATTGTGAGTATGATTGTTTGGTAGACTAAGCCGACTAAGCCAATGTCTATCGTAACAGGGAATTTCTCATGACCTTCTTATTGGCTAATGAAGGTCAGGTTTCACAGATTGTTCTACCGGGCCTACAGGGAATTTGGTCGGAAGTGTCAGGGAACGATCTGTGTCATTGAATAGATAGATCTCCCCTAACTGTTTATCACATGTTAGTGGGCAAATAGATATTATCAAAATGAAAATAAAAACCTGATATACATACATACATACATACATCATAGCTCAAATTATTTGTAGTCAGTTTTCACAAAGAACATGTTTCTGACTCATTTCAATGTTACATTTTCAAGAAGAGCACTTTCATTTGTAATGCAGTTACTCTTCAAGATGAAAATAAATTGAAATAAATTGCTTGAATCAAGCAAAAGATATCTTTACTTGGAACAATACAACACTGTCCTATTCAGACACAACAACAAATCTGAACATGCCTAATATGACTGTTTTCAGACTTTAAAAATTGCATTCTTATTTTAAGAATCATTTTGTATCTAAATTAGACTGTATCTTCTTTCAGAATCTGTCTTGTTACTAGTAAAACCCCACTGACAGATTATTTTGCTTAATTCCAGCAATCTTTTTCGTATTTACATTTTTTTTTTTGCAGTGAGAGAGCAACTTGGATATAGAATCTGGTTTCGAATGAAGTTGTTACAAAGCCTCTGAAGACAAAATCATGAGACAAGGAAAAATGGAGAACTGAGTAATGTAATATTCACTTTGCAAATAATTCAAAACACTACTCATGCTTTTTCTCATTCTCTCCTCGGGATGTCCAATCATCTTTCTGGCAAATGCTCTCACCTCAGTAAACCAACTAAACAGTCTGTTTACATTCAAGTAGAAAAATACTGTTCGACAGGTTCACAAACAAACAAAGTTGTATCCAGGCATGTACAGCCAAGGAAGACACAGTTTTTAAATCTTTTTGGTTTTCTGGGTAATAGCATATAAATACCAACAAATACATATGAACACAGCGTCCTAAACAATAACATCCTATAAAACCCTGAATTCTAGTCCACATCCGGCTATTATACTGTCACATCCACTGACACATCCACTGTCAACTTTAGACAACAGCCCTAAACAGAGCAATTAACCAGTCCAATACAGTCCCTCTCACAGGAGAACTAAAAAGAGGAGAGAACTAAAGAGAGAATGTCTAAGCTGATTTATATGCTTTCATAGCCTTTCCCATCCTACAGTAATGGTACATCTGAACCACAGGGGCCGAGAACAGGACAGCTAATCATTAGCCAGTTAGTCACTGCTCTGGCCTGGCTACTGATCCCGGGACATGTGGGATGATAAAGATCCTGAGGACAAGAGGACCACTGGCGCTCCCAGCTTAACAACCTAAAGAGAAGAGTTGATTCACGGTGTCAGTGACCCCACCGAGGCCCCTGGACAAAAGCTTACTCTCTATTCTTATTTACTGCTGGAGAAGTAGCTCATAAAGGAGAAAACCAAGTTAGAGCGACCAAACATTCCTCAGAAAACTAATACACACTGCATCTCCTCCTGATCACAAAAAAAAACTCTAAGACACCTTATGTAGGATTTTTTACCAGAGCTCGTATGTTTGTTTTTTTATCTGAATACTAAAGCAAATGATTATTGGATGTGGAAAGCTTTAGATCAGCCAAGGAGATGGTCAATAATTGATAGAGACCTTTCATGCAGCAAGACTATGGCAATATCTGAACATCTGAGATCTGAGTGAATGTGATGAACCATCTACTGTACACTGCTAGGGCTAGCCTACAGTATACATAACTATGAGATGGTTAACGTCCTATGTGGATGAAATCTTTTTAAACAGTATAGGTTTGGACCATTTGGCCTACATCCAAACCTATGTTGAAAGACATCAATTACTTCATCATATCCTCTACCATAATTTAACACATCCTGGGAAACCACCGGGGCATGTGGCAAGCCCTCGACCACATTCCTCCAATCTTCAACTCTCCCGAATCCGTTGGTAGTTTTTGTGATGACAGGGACGTAGTCATAAGTGCAAATGGCGATATTGGGGAATCAAAGAACAGGTGATGAAAAAGGGAAACAGATATAGATTCAATCAAATGAATAAAACACCACGGAGCTGCAGTGGAGTGGTCGAAGAGAAACATGCTGCTCAACTTATGCAGCCTGCTGACCACTGGTCTAGATAAAGCTCATGTTGTGTCACTGGGGGTGCCAAATGGAGGAAACCTTCCCTAGTTGTAAAAGTACAGGAGAAGCGTTGACATCATGACATCATCACCACCGCAAGTTCCACTTGGCCGCAAAAGTATGTCACTGACGATTCCCTCCCGCTCATCGTTGGTAAGGCTCCCCGCGATCCTGTGTCCTGTGTGAATGCCTCCTCTGTGTCGCCAGCCAAGGTTCCACCAGCGGCCCCTCTCTTTGTCCTCTGAATGGGCAACACTGGGCCACGTTTTTAAGGCACACTAATGTACCATGGCCGGACCGACAAAGGCGGTGTGGTAATTTGCCAGGGATAATGAAGCTCCCTTTAATTCGCCTGGCGGGCAACAACTGACAAAGGCTTTAAGGCTGCGTCTGTGTCCAGAATGACAGCCTGTTCCTTTTATAGTGCCCTTCCATGTTGTCAGAGCCGTAAGGGCCATATTTGAAAAGTAGTGCTCTACTAAGGAGCTAGGGTAATATTAGGGACATTGCCCAGAAATAGCTGGGTCTCCTCCGACCTCATCCTCCCTCTATCCTCCTGCCATCCGTCCATTCACACTTTAAAAGCTGCTTGTTTTCTTCCGGTTTGTTGTCATCCTGAAACAAATATCAGCAAACAACAGCGGGATGAGAAGGGAAACACGTTAACACGACCCACGCTCCTGAGAGGTTCAGTCCATATAGATCCATGAGCAAATAGGATGATACGAACAATGGACAGAAAGGAGCTTCTTCACAAGCATTTACACAAGGCCTGAATGGGATGGGGCAATTCTGGTCCACAGACGTAATTTGGGGAAACATTTAGGCACAAACTGAATGAAGCTGGATGGGTCTGCTCAACAGAAGGGAATGGAATTACAAAAAACAATAAACATTTTAGCAACATCTAAATTAAGGAGGCAATCCAACCGGGTTGTAGAATCAGATGTTTTTCTTTCTGACAGGGAGGCCTGTTCTATTCACATAACGTAGTATTTCAACCACCTTGGTTGCTTCACATTTCTTTTTGGGTAAGGTAGTGGCTTTGTCTTTGTTAGCATTCTCTTTGTTCTTAGCATTTTTCTTTCCTTCCCCCCCTTTTTGCATGTTTACTGTGGCACCCTCATCCTGTGAGGCTGGTAGATCCAGAAGGTCTGTGAGATGGTTCTTTTACCTCCAAGCCCCTTCGACTGGATTATCCAACCAGCATCTGCGCTTTGGTGATCCACACACAATGACCTCTAAGCTCTGTTTTTTTAGTTGCCTCCAATGAAAAGTCCAACACTAGTTTGTTTTATTTTTTGTTTTTGTTTTGTTTTAGCTATTCATCTGACGAAGTCGGAGACGGAGTCAGAGAGACTGGGAGGACAGTCTCCTGCCCGTCAAGCACTTGGCAGGTGACAGCCCACGACAAAATGGTGTGACCCTGTAACCCGACAGAGACATGTGCAGATGCTTGTAATTTTTCAGCAGTCCCTTGAGTGTTTTAACCATGCCGTTTGTCTGTGTGCGTTATACGCTACCGGTCACATGTCACGTCATATTCTGATGCGAATGTGGAAAATGGGGCTTGCAGTTACTTTACATGACTCTGATCCATTGATGAAAGCAAATTATGGGTGTCTCACGGCTCCGTGGACATCACCAATTAAGGACGACACAGTAGATATTCTTGCAGACCCCTCACACTGGGCCAGCAGCTTGGCAATCTTAGTATTTAGACCAAGCCACCGCACTGACTTCTGAGTCCCTGATTTGGGTTATTCCCATAAGCTCTTGTCTAGCATTACAAGATGTATTCCAAAACAAAGCTCCCCTGTCCTTTCACAAAAAGGTCACGGTGGGAGTCACTTTGGTGTGCCCAATAGGGTTTTAGGAGCTGAGGCAGCTCCTTCTGTCGGAGATTCTTTGTTACGTTGCTGTACTGTCTGTGGGGCTGGAGGGTCTCGCTGCTTCTCCTCTGGAATCTGCTTGCAGGCTGTCTCTTAATGCATTATAAACCGTTGCACCTCTTTCTCTCCAGACGTTGCTCTACTGTTCATCGATTAAGGCCCTGGAGACTGTCTTCCTGCATTCAGTATCATTAGCTGGACCTTCTTAAGAGATGCGTGAAGGGGATTTCCCACATCTTCAACAAACAATTGAACTGGCTACTGGCACTAGTCAGTGATTGTTCCGTCCACATCCGTCAATGTTTCTCGCTTCCCTCGTTTTGTTCAGAAAGGCAGGGTAGGGCAGGTATGCCCTCGCTCTCTGCACTTTGTTTAGAACTGCTGCTGGGCTACGTTGTGTTTTTACTGCCTGACTTAGTTTACAGTGCTGAACAAGGTATGTTGTGAATCCAAATAGAACTGGAACTGTAAATATGTTTCCACCGCAGTTGAACCTCAGTTCTTCCTCGATTGTGCCAAATGGACAATGTTCTGCTACTTTGTGAAAAATTGTGAGAAAGCTGTAGGAGGTTTCGCCTGTTCCTGATACCGTTAATTAAATGTGTCTCTTTCAAATATATGTTGAGCTGTCTCAAACAGAGCACAGTACTTCTCATCCTCAGACAACAGCAAAGCATTGAAGATATAAGCATCTGATCATTGTTACAGACATAACCTAACCCAACTGCCTATACGTTCTTCCCACACTCGAAGAAGCACTGTAAAAACCACAATTACTCAATCCACACTCTACAAGTAAACTACCTACAGCACTTTCCTATTAAAAATATGGATTAAATAAATTACTGCATATGTGGAGAGGCACAGAAAAAAAGGAACACATTTTAACATCACTTTTGAGCTTTGATTCTTTGATTAGCCCATATAGAGCCAATAAAACCAGGAGGACATGCAGCCACCACCCAACAAAATGGTAGGGAGTTACATGGAAAATAGAGACAGAGAGTTAGGAGAGGAAGGAGAGAGAGAAGCTGCAATAGATTTAAGTTTACAATTTACAAGCGGGATAGAATGTGAGGTTTCACCCCTCCTCGCTCCCTCTTCCCATCACCACTACACTCCTCCAGAACCGTTAGAATAAAGGGACTTCACATAAAAGGCTCCCCGCCTCAGTCACTTTACTATGGAGGCTGAAGAGAAGGGGGAGGACGACACCGTAGAAACAGAGAGAGCGTGATAGATGGCTTTGAGCTTCCTATGTTTAGTCCCTGCCAGGTCAGGTGATCTCAAAGGTATGGAACAAGGGGGACGCACGAAACGCAGTCTGAAGTGAAACATCTATCTAATATACAGCCATTCCGAGCAAGACCAACACCGAGATCAATCACAACCGAAACCCTTCCACCAAAGCGCAACCTAAAGTTATGGAAAATAAATGATCAGTGAAAGCACAAAGCAGATTCACCGCTTCACATCGAAAGGGTAGAGTAAGTCGTGCCTGCGAGCCGAAGACAACATTTCTCAGAGTGAACGATAAAGTGTTGAAATTGATGAAACTTTAAAGAAGTGAATGAAGCGTAGTACTCACCAGCTAGTCATCACTGGCACATGGTCTTGCAGCTGAAGGGATGGCTGAGAGGGTTGTTTATTCCTTCAGAAACCTATTTCAGGGAGGGAGATATCAAGAGAGAGAGAGAGAGAGAGGGAAAGAGAACAAGAAGGGGGGTGGGTGAGTCTTTCGATTCACACTAGTCATTTGCCTCCTTCCTATAGTTCCACAAAGAACTGCTCATACTCCCGTAAACGAATCACCAACTTTGGAGGTGGGCCGACCTGGTTTGACATTTAAACTGAAGTTTCTTAGGCTTAATGGGCTTGGGAGGGACCTCCACAACCCTAACTATATGCCCAATAAGTTTGTTAAAGTTTGAGTTAAAAACCACATACCGTAGGCTACCATATAAAGTCTAATTTACTGTAGCTCATTTAAGGACTTCACGAATATCAATCAAAATCAAAGATACCAAAGATATATACACGCTGTAGCCCATTTAATCGAACTCGCAAGCTTTTATACTATGCAGTTACCATATTGGTTGTAGGCTTCTGATCTTAACACTTGGGAGCAAATTGGAACAAACTAGCCTTCCACGGTTTCTACGGCAACCTCTGTTTAAGGCTTAGATGTCTTGTCCCTCCTGTGGTGTCAATTAACATTATATTTCTTTCTTGTTTCCCCCTCTTCTGACTTTAAAGGAAAGGAATTCACCAGTCCATCTGGTAGACTGAAGCTCTGCTTCGCTGTCTAGATCCTATACCCTTGAATATCCTTTTCCTCTGATATGTTTCATGTCACATTGTCACTAAGCCATCACAAACATTTCAAATCCATTTTTTGAACAGGGGATGTAGCTAGAGTGTGGAGGCATGACAGACTGAGATACAACCGCATAGTGGTGCCTGCCTCTCAGCTAGTTCCGCAGACTTACTTCTAATAACTGTATTAGGAGGCGAACCCTAAAACAGGTGGACTAGTACAAACAGGGAGGGTGATTTGCCATGGAGACAGAGCCTAGATATGGTTGTGACAGCACTGTGACAGACAGACAGATAGGCAGATTGCACAAAGCAAGCACCAATATTTTCCAGTGTCAACGGGGGGGTTAATGCACTCTCTGTCTTCCACCAAATCAAGAACTTGGAAAATCATTCCAATCATTATGAACAGGTTCCAGGGCTCAGGGCTGTAATATTGACTGTGTCTAAGCTATTCTTTCTCCACTGGCAAACACTTTCTTTCTCTCACTCTTACTCACTGTCGCAAGTGTGTATGTATGCACAAACAGGCAAATAAAGGGGCAGACTGAGACAAACTCTTAGTCAAACATACACGGCATGTCTAATAACAAACAGATTTTGGAATTCACCAGAATGCCCATCAGCTCCAAAACTGATTATAGAAGTCTACTTATTCACCTCATTCCTGTTCCCACCACCCACCTCTGGCCTAGTCTGAAACAAAGTGGTGGAGACTAATGCCAGTGGTGGGATTCCACTTAAAATCCCAATTAAAAGAACAGCATGCTAAACAAGCGGTGTTAATGTAAGCACCAGAGGCACTGCTTTGGTCTTAATTGGAGCCATTTCCACGTTCTGTCCCCTGGTGCCAATCTTTCCTGCATGATTACAATGCTTTCACACTGGAACGTGATGTAGCAAAGTTGCCCTGCACACTCAACGGGCGATGACCAAACATCTTCTACAATGTAGGTTGAGTTTTGTTTTTTTCTTTTTAACTTATTCGGGAGGCTCTTTAAAACTGCCTGAGACTGGGAGAGGAATCAAACTAAGTCTTAATGCAGAAGAAATTACACAAGCATCAGGACAGCCATCGGTCTACTTTACAATGACAGGGAACAAGTGCACAAATATGACATTAAAAGGAACAACTGCAGTGAGAACCAGCTCGTCATTCCCATTCAAAACAAGAAGTCCCCTGTGATTGTGTCACCATGTAAAAGAGGGTTGGGTTTGAATTACAACTATGTCAACAAGTGATGTCGTAGCTTATATATATGGGAAGGCAACGCTTCTATATAGACCATGTTCCATGTGAAATCAACCTGTTTGAACCTAGCCACAATAACTATTAGCCACAAAAATTTAATTTCCGTTTTGCCTTTAAAATAAAACTCCACCAACAGAAGTTGAGCAAATAAATATAAACAGTGGAAGTAGGCATTATTTGGACTAGATAATGCTTATCAAGTGTGGGATATTGTCTGTAAATGTATAATTAAATACAATTATTAATTATTTTAGTTAGAAGTGTTATGACCATTGATAGAAGTTACTAATACACAGGTTTATGTAGGTAGCTAGCTATCATTTTGATGTTTACTAGCTAGCTACTGTTTTTCCACATCCCCCATGCTCTCCCCTGGTTTAATTGGCATCGGTACATTTTGAAGGGCTTGGGAAGCCAAAGGCTAAAACATGAATTGCTGTGCATAAAGAGAGTCTGGGGGAGAAGTCCTCAACCTCAAAACCTCTATCACCAGCAGCTTGATTCGCTGGCCTTTCAACGATTAGGGTAGAAAAATCTGGATGTTGACAGGTCGGCATTTACTTGCCACGCCAAAAGACACCTACGTTAAACAACACTTTCACAACGAATCTCGTTTGAGCTTATCATGGCTCCTGCATTTCTTAACGAGCAAGCTCTAAAACAGGGTCAAATCAGTTGGGTGTAGTCGCTTTGTGATGCATATGAAAGTCGGAGGAAACTACCAGTATGTCAGACCAATTGGTTTGACCCGTTCACTGCTCAGTCAATCTGTCTGACTCAGGGCATTAACAATCTACACACATTCCATTTGGTCTCCTCAAGAGCTCTTTGGGGCACCATCCAACAGAACCAAGGCCCCACCGCTACACACACAGCCTCCCAAACTGAAAGAGGAGAGGCAGTCAGTGAAGGACTTAATTAAGATTAGGAGTACGGAGACAGAGACAGAGCCTGCTAGCCTGTCTGCGCTGTGCCAGCTGGGCACAAGGTTTAAGAGTTTAGAGTTCTCCCGGAGTCTTAGGCCCCTGAGGACCTGCCTGGATGTCAGACAGACTTTTCTATTGAGAGAGAGAGAGAGAAAGAGAGGGATAGAGAAAGAGAGAGAGAAAGAGAGAGGGATACAAAAAAGATAAACGGAGCAGAGTGAGACAGAAAGAGACAGACTCAGAGAGAAAGCTAAGCTGACGCTCAGGGAGCTGGGATGGAGTGTGCAAAAGAAAGAGTGAAAGAGCAGAGTAGTAATTATGAGGTGAGTAATAAGTCTGATCCAGGAGTGTGGAGGGCTAAGGCGCACAGGACAATGTGAGGACCCGAGCTGCGATGACTGTGGCAGAAGAGGTCCAGAGGCCATGCTCAATAAATCAATGAACACAGAGAGAGCTACTGCTTTCTAAAGGTCAGCCTGTCAGGACCTGAGTCCCAAATGGCACCTCTTCCCTGCATAGTGCCCCGCTCAGAAGAACTGCTATGTTAAATTAGTGTATTCAACTGTTACTCTAGGAGGTCTGGAGCCTGCTGGTTCTACCTGATAATGAACATCATCCACCTAGTGTCCACCTAGGTTGAATATAAGGGGGGTAGGGGATAGGTTGAATATAAGGGGGGTAGCGGATAGGTTGAATATAAGGGGGGCAGGGAATAGGTTGAATATAAGGGGGGCAGGGAATAGGTTGAATATAAGGGGGGTAGGGGATAGGTTGAATATAAGGGGGTAGGGGATAGGATGAATATGAGCTGTGTAGGGGATAGGCTGAATATGAGGTGTGTAGGGGATAGGTTGAATATGAGGTGTGTAGGGGATAGG
>JACXGI010003877.1:0-38720 GCA_016801175.1 Esox masquinongy
TACTGTAGGTTCCTGAAATCCCATTCACCAGCGGATGTTGCTATGATATGTAAACTCACCCAGGGTGTGTGAGTGAGTTTACTGTAGGTTCCTGAAATCCCATTCACCAGCGGATGTTGCTATGATATGTAAACTCACCCAGGGTGTGTGAGTGAGTTTACTGTAGGTTCCTGAAATCCCATTCACCAGCGGATGTTGCACACCGCTTCATGACTTTCCCAACCGCTCCGCAAAAAAAACACTCCTTAGTTACGGGGAAAATAAATACTGCTCTGAATTCACTCCATTCTCGTTGTTCATTACACCATAGCCTGCGATACCAGGACATAGCAGTACCCTGAAAGACACAGCTCCAGCAGCAAAATGGACTAGAAAGTGAGGGAGGAGCGGCCGAGTCCAGAGGTGGCAACCGCCAAAACCTACTGAGTTGTGGAACAAGGACTCTATAGAACAGCCAGCCCCAAAAGAACAGCCAGCCCCGAAAGAACAGCCAGCCCCGAAAGCAGGAACAAGCAGAAAGGGCCAGATCTGACGACTGTACAGTGGGGCAGAATAGGACATGGTGACGCTCTTCTCAACCAAACAAATGCTGGGGCTGATGGCCTTCTCTGTACCCCCGGATTCGCCTTCATGGGGGATCCCGCACCGGAGCCAGAAAGCCATTGTGTCCAACAAACATGGTCGCTGCACCCACCATAATCACCCCCCCTCCAAAAAAATGGTTTAAGGGGATCTATTCACCAAACGGTCACTTGCTCTTTCTCCCGAGTACTACATTCAGCCACTGTCCTTTGATGTGGTCATTCTATAACATTGCTTGTAGGAGGCAGGACACAGGCACAGGGAGAATAGAGGTCTTTCAATAGAAGAACTAAAAACACAACTAAAAAAAGATATGAAAAAAAAACTTACAAAAAGGAACAAAATCCAAAACAATGACAAGATACACTTGGGAAGTCGGAATTAAAATAGGGACAGCGATAAGGAACATGTGAGGGCAATTACAACAAACAGGTGTCCATGCTGGGACGTATAATATGGCTTTTAAATAAAGTGTAGACAATTGAATATTTTAGGCTACTGTATATTATTCTCATTTAAAATAGCTCACAAGATAGATCACAAGCTTAATTTATCATTGGCATGGGTTATTTTATTTTCCGGGCTGCTTAACTGGACACTAGTGCGATAGCAGCTGGCTTTGGTGATATCTTGCTTTCTCTGCAACCTTCAGTACCTTAAGTGTAGACATCACCAGACCCTGGCGATCTTCCCTGGTGATGCTCTGCCTGGCTTGTACTGCCAGCCATCTTCAGGTGCTTGTTTCAGACTTCAGTTATATCTTTAGTGTTCTTTCCAGCACGTGAGAGGCACGCTCAATTGAATTCATATCGAATGATTGAATTTGCCATTTAAGAACTTTCCACTTTTTGACCGTGGAAAACTCCTTGCTAGCTATGGCTTGGGATCATTTTCCTGCTGCATGATGAAGCACTGTCAAGTGAGTGTAGAGGCATTTAAATGAGTGTGAGCAGACAAGATGTTTCTGTTAACTCCGTAATTCCTCCTGCTGTCATTTCTAAATGGTTCAACCGATATGGATGAAAATTCCCTCAAATTAAAGCTGACAGTTTGCAATTTTAACCCTATAGTCAATCTACCATCTAAAATCTAAAGTGCTAGAATACAGAGCCAAAAAATTGTATATGAAATGTATCAGAAAATCATGGCAGTAACCAAGCCAGTACATCTGTTTTCGGCAATGGAGTTAGTGATGAGGACCTAACCTTAACCCCAGCCTTTCTCTTTTTCCAACTATAATCATAATCTTAATCCCTGTACTGTGATGCTTAACCATAAATCTAATTTGTAACCTATCATGCGTTGTTATGAATTAGTAAGACAATTTGTAAGTATGAGCTGTTAGGAACCAATCTTCTACAAAGTTTATGGTCATCTTCTTTATCCATGAGTTGTGTAACCCTTCTAACTTACAGTTGTTATAAAATCAGATTACATACAAATCAAGCAGCGTCTGTGTAACAATTGTGCATCATTTTCTTTTCTTAAGTTTCGGAATATGCAATTGTGGTTTTTATGCTGTGTATTTGAGGATCATGGTTTACATTTATAGGTTTATTGCTGTGTAATTACAGATCACATTTATGAGTTGTATGCTGTGAATACAAACATTGTGGCACTGTTGTATCTCCAATGAAATGTGTGCAAAACCTAGAAGCCATTAAGGCTATTGTGCATTGGCACAATAGGGTGAATGTTCCTCATGCCTACATAGATGGTTAGCCACCAAACCAATAGGTAATAGCAATTGGTATATGGTAAATTAAAGTTGTTCGCTAGCTAGCCAGCAAATCTAAGAAGCTAGCCAGAACAACATTCGCCAACAATATTAGGCTGTCACTATGAACTGAGTCATCCATTCACTGGCCCAACTCCAGGACAATAACTTTGGGGGGGGGGGGGCTGGTCAGGACATACAACCATGCGCAGTGGAAACAAAGCGTTCACTATGAAAGCCAAGCACTTGTTGGCTCTCGTTGCTGGTGTTTTTTAACAACATCCCAGCTACATCCATGTCTGCTCAGTTATGTGCAAGGTTAATCAAACTCATCAGACCAAAAAAAATACATATTAATTTTTGGAATTGACTCAAAAGGCCTGGGGCTACTCCAAGATCATGTGTCAGCCATTATCATCCACAGAAGACTTCACCAGGCGAAGGGGCTGCAAGATGCAAAAACAGTATGGCCTAAAAATAAAATGTTTTATGCTCAGATGGGACAATTATTAAAATCTACCAGAGCGATGACAAGAGGAAAAAATTGACAAAAAGCAACTGGTATACCAACTTATCTATGAAATATTTTGGGCATGTATGGCTGCAAATGGAATTGGCTCACTTGTCTTCATTGATGATGTAACTACTGATTTATTCTAAAGTGTGGAGAAACATCTTGTCTGCTCAGATACAGCCAAATATCTCAAAAACCACTGAGCGACACTTCACCTTACAGCAGGACAATGGCCCGACAACACACTACTATAGCACCCACTGAGTTTTCTCATTCAAAAAGTGGAATGCTAATGACTGGCAAAGTCAATCACCCAACCTGATAGAAACTGAGAATACCTTTCACTTGCTGAAGACAAGACTGAAGGTGAAAATGACCCGAGAACTGTAACTGGCTGCCGCACAGGCCTGGCAGTGCATCATCAGGGAAGATGCTCGGCGTCTGGTGATGTCGACAGCATGTATAGCCTCAGGATGTCATATATCTGCTGAAAAAAACATTAAATGACTGGAGTAGCTTTTTCTGTTTTTTTCAGTCTTTTCAGTCCCTGACATGGTCAACCCTGCTAGAAACCTGATTATTCCAGACCACTTCCTCATACTTCACAGGTTCTTTTAAAGCAGATTACTGGTAAATGGGTGGTTCTCCCCTGGAGCCCCTGTCACTGAAAAATGGATGCCGTTTGAAGTAGCTAGCCCCTACACAGCCAGTGCAGAGGTAACATGTTTGGGGTATGAGGGAGATCAATCAGTCCACTAGTGTTATCAACCCTAGTCCATCATGTCTACCAAACCTCAGCAGAATTCTTCTGCTCATAGTCAGTCATTCTAGATTGCTATCCTCGGGTCATTGCTTGTCTTTTGCTCTCTTTCTGTTTAAAAAATGCTGATGTATGGCTGTGCACTGGTGCGGTAGAGCATATGAACGTGTTTGCACTACGCTGTGCTTATTCAACTTTTCTTATTTAACATTTCATACTTCAGCACGAGAACGCACACATGAGAAATGCAGCAAACGTTTAAATGGCAAGTGAACCCAGGACAGTGGAAAACAAATTATATACGTGTACATGTGTATTTGAGTGCATGGAAATAAAAAATGGTCTATGTAACAAAACAAAATATACAAAAAGAAATGTTTGGGAGATCAAGTTCAAACAGCAACACGTAGAAATGTGTCCTTTAAGAACGACTTGGGTGAGGTGCTTCACAAACGGTGCTACAGCACCACCATTTAAGGGAGCCACAGACTTCAATCCACAACATTTGTTTACATCACAGATATTTTTGTAGCCATTCCTCACAAAATAAACTTCAAAAAAGTGACTTCATTTCCCGGCCTAGCAGTCAGTGAGTGGAACTGCCAATGCTCAGTAAGTCAATCAGATAAAACCCTGTTCTCTTTTTTTCCCTTCAGGTCATAGCGAGTTTTGCATTCAGTATGCTATACTTTGCAGTCGTCAGGCAGGGTTTTTCAAACCCGGCTCTTGGGACTAGATTATGACTAATGAGGCAATGTTAACGTGACCAGAGGAGGCAGCTGGCAAAGTCGATGTGTTTTCAGACCCTACACTTTATCAGCCAATCTCTTCTGAGCCAGACTAGGCGGGGGAGATTAGAGGGGACAAACCCACAGGAAATATATCATCATTGACTGACCCTGGTCACATCTCTGACAACGGCCACAACAACATCTCAGAACTCAAGTTGCATAAAGTATGCACAAAAGTATAAAAATGTATGCACACACTCACTACTGTAAGTTGATCTGGATAAGAGCATCTGTTAAATGTCTTCATATTAAATATATGTTAAAGAAGTGACAAGGATTGGTGAATAATATGTTGTGTCAAAAAGCATTTGTTTAATATTATTGATCATCATGTTAATTGGATTTCCATGCAGTTTCAATGTAGTAAAAATTAAAATCTATTTATTTCAATATTCCAATGCCTAGCTGCTGATTTTGAGCCTGAAGTTTAAATTGAAAAGAAGGAGTTGATTTTTTTATTTGCAACAATTAATGTTACGGAGTACACCTGTCTTCATGTTTCATCTACAATTTTAATTTACAACCAGCCATCTTTCCAGCTGTGACTACCCCCCCAGTGTACTGAATGAGTTTCCGATGCTTGTATTATTGAGCACCCTGTTGTCATGGCTGACAGACAGATCTTGTTATTAGTAATTGTTTTGTGGTTCTCTCTCCCTATTATTATTATTATGCTTCCTTGACAATAATTTGCTGTGAGTGATTTCAACACTTGTTCCCTCTAGGTAACTCATCAAGGCTAATTGCAACTCGGGGAGCATAGCTGCTCTCCCTCTCTTAGGACTTACTGGTGGTTTTCTAGTGGTTTGGTGTTGTGGGGTTGTGGGATTTTCATTTAATCAAGATGTCCGAGTCATTAAATTTCTATTAAATTACAATTAGTTAACATATTCAATTGTTTTAAGATGAAGGTTTCATAGATAGTTTTGCAATGTGATATGGAAAATGATTTAAGATTACAATGAAAGGGCCTTTTGTGCTATGGTGCAAAGAAGATAACAAAAAAAATATTTATTATTTTACCCATACCTTTAACTTTGTAGATCAGTTTATGAGCATCCTAGAGCAAAACCAAAACCGCCTCCTTGTCCCAAAGACTCTATTGCATATATAACATATTAATATCATTTATTAGATCCAACTGTTAATTTTTATGGAAGTTATTTTTTAGTGCTCCTAATGAAGGTGGGATTCCCTCATAAAGACTACTCTTTAGCTTACCTTATGGTTGATATACGTTCAACTTTATTGTCATGTGTATTTAAATACAATGAAATACTTGCTCTGGCTCTCTCTGCCTTTACATATAGGACACGTGTCCAGAAGAACACAGTATTAAATGACATTGCATTTAATATCATAAATACAATACTATACAACAATAAAATGTAATAAATGTTTTACAAATACAATATAAATACATATAATGGCTTGTAGCTCCAATCATTTGGTCATGGCGATTGTTTATATTACAAGACATTTGCCTCTGATGAAAGCAGAAGAATTCTTCTGAACCTCCAGCAGTGTGTGTGTGTGTATGTGTCAGAATATGTTCCCCTAGTTCTTCTCTTTCGATTTATATGTACAAAAGGTTTGGTGTTTATAGACATCTTTGTGACTTCTGCCACTTCTGGCACTCTACCTTAGCACAAAGACATCAAAAGACAGCATTGTAGGTATAGAAATTGTTGCGTTATATCAGCTGATTCACAATATTCTTCTGCACAAAATAAAAAAATTGGTGCGGCTAGCACAAACATTCAAGGAACTGTGGGTAATAGAATAAGATCACTTAATTCAGGCATGCCGACGGGCCATTTGGATATCGGAGTGTTTTAATAATGCTGTTAGTTAGCATGGTTTTTAATTTTGGTTATAGTAGTTCTGATGGATATATAGTACAATATTTGTATTTAGTCTCTCATTCTAAATGATAAACATTACGTGAAGATTGTAAGCTTCCCAACCTTAATGGAGAAGCTCATTGTGTCTGGATCCATTTACAGGACATTATCGTGTTGTAATTCCGTTTGCATGTGAAACATGCTCAACCCCCCAAACGACACCCCCCCCACCCCCCACCCCCACACACACGCACACCCACACATAAATAAAGTCACAGTCACCCATTCATAGCGGGAACGGACAAAGGTGGTGGGAATCATCTAGATTTAAGAAACTCTCCCAGTTTACCTCACCTCTTATTCACCATACGTCTCCACAAGCTGCTACCCAGTGTGCCATCCCGTGTGGTGATTGGGAGTAAGGGGTGATTATAACATTAGAAGCCGGTGGCTGAGCAGAGCAGAAGTTCCAGCTGGTCAAAAGACAGGGCTGGAAAGAATGAATGGGAACCAGAGGTCTTGTCTGTTCTGACAGGAAAAAGCAATCCTGCACAGAGAGTGGTCAGACCACCACACTGTGGCTCCTATTTCCTTGATCCCCACAATCTTCTCCGATGGGAGGGTCATGTGTTGGCTGGGAAACGTTTTCAAACCGTTCCTGCGTGTATTATTTGCAGGGACAACCTTGGTGCTAGACATTTATTTCTGATATAGGTAAAAGTATTCATGGCAATGGAAAATACCAAACAAGCAGTACGGTTACTGGAAAATAGGATTATTTGAAATCACGTCAAAGCCACTAACCAATCACGTGACAGGTCTACACTATTGTTTAAAATGGGTCTAATACTATAATATTGTTCTCATTCCAGACATTCCACAGCTGGACACAGACCCGCCCCCTTTAGTTGCAATCTGTCCAGGTGTATGACCCTCTTCTGGCGTCAATGGCACATTCTCCAAACCTGGCTACTAACATCAAAGCCCAGGGGGTGTTCACATTCAGGGTTGGGTGTCATGGGAGAATGACCCTGAGAGACACCACACTGGCCCCAGGACAGCACAGAGCCAGCTGAGAGGATCGGAGCGGTCAGTCAGTCCATTTCCGCGGTCCAGTCCCCACTGTAAAGATTGACCCCAGTGGACAGTACTAGTCAGACCGTGTCGAGATGTCTCAACTCCCAGTCACACCTGAGCTGCAGACCGTAGCTGAGTGATTGGGTCTGCATAGTGGGGCCCTCCAACAGGTGGTAGTAGCCTGCTATGTAAATTTCGCTGTTGTCATATTTCAATATTAATGACATTGCAATGTAGGATTGGATTACATTCGGGGTTCAGGTGCCCTTGGTTGTGGTAGTGTTTCTCGTTACATCACAGATGATTCTCAAGGCAATATTTTTCAAAAAAGTGGATAATTATCCTTGAAGTTATACTGTATCATTACAAGTGTGCTAAACACTACTGAAGAACTAGTCCATCTCTGGAGATTGGAACGTCTTTGGTGGGGTCAGTGTGAACCTCCTGCCCTGTGCTCTGTCCATTTGCATACCTGAACTGGAAGGTGCAAGCAATAAAGTGGAAAATTCTTTGATGTGATGCCCCACCCAAGGTATTCTTCTCCCTCCCAACAGACAATAAACTAATTCATTACTGGACCCTGTCTCTCCCTCCTCTTCAAAGGAGTAGCAGGCACTACATGCTGCATGAGAAACTCTAAACTCAGGCCCCAGACAAGCCTTTAAACTCCTACTCACCCCCCCGGGCACTGAGGTGGTGGTTTGGATGAGTCCAAATAAGTCATGGTAGCCTGCACAAATCTCTCCCTCCTCTCTGCCTGGAGCGTCACACCTTTCCACCTCAGGTGAGCGGGCGGCTGCATTGTTGTGCATTTGCTTGTCTGCATTCCCTACCTCCTGCCACGGGAAATCTGGATTTTCAGGGAAAGTCGAGGGCTTTATTGTGAAACGTTTTACCCTCTGATACATTATGAAACGTCGGAAATTTGTAGTTGGAAATTAAATGTAAATGCAAATGCATTAAATGCAAATCATATTTTTTTAGTGTTGCTTCTTTTGTTGGTGGGAGGGAAGCACAAACAGGTCAATTAAAATGTTCTTAAATAATGACTCAATTTGACAGAAATCACCAATATCAGGCGTCACATAACCTGAAAACTTGCAGCCACTTATTGGAAATATATTCAAAGCATTTCATCATCATAAATCGGGGGTTTTGTTGTTTCTCTATGTAATCCCTTGTTTTGACCTAAAGTGAAGAGCATGGCTGGTTAGAAGCTCAGGAGCCAGTTGACCCACTTGACTATTGATAGGGAGACAACAGTGAGGTTAAGTGAGTTGTTAGCCAAGGTGTTCATTAAGAGATGCTTGGATGCACAGTTTTTCCTCAATATGTTCCAGACTTTTTCCACAATATATTTAACCAGTCTTTTTGCTCTCACTTTGGATCCCACTGACTTCTTTTTAAGTCTTTAACCATTCTTCCTCTAATTAATTTATTTCACAGATATTTAGCCAGTTGGGTCAGTCGAAAAACAATTCAATTTCAATGACGACAAGGCTAAAGGCTTACAGTTCCAAGAGTACAACACAACACACTGAAGCACATGAATAATGTAAAGATGATGAACAAAAATAAACACAATAAACAAAGGTAATAAACATAAAAATCTAATTACAGTATATATGTGTTCAGTTGTGTAGAGCTTTGTGTCATCGTCTTAATGGTTGGAGTTACCAGCAGAAAGCCCAACATTATCAATTATTACACAGAGAATAGGGTTGGCCCAAGAATCAAACCATGATGATACCACCAGAGATGTAGACAACAGGGCCTCAGGCTTCACACATAGTACATGGTCAGATAAACAGCTTTCAAACCAGGCTAGACAATCCCGAGAACCCTAGGTTGCATAATAATTATGATGTAACTGTTCAGTAAAATGCTTTGCCGAAACAATAAAAACAGCCTCACAAAACGACTTGCTGTTTAAACTAGATACAATGTCGTTCAAGACCTGTGTTGCTGAGGTCCAGCCATGGCCAGCTGTGAAGTCTGACTGCTCCGAGAAGAGAACACTGTGGGACTCAAAATGGCAGGTAACGGTTTGTTAAATGTATTCACTGTGGCACATCCAGAGGTCTAAAAGAACAACATCAAATAAATACATATTAGAGTATTTAATTTCTTCATTAATATACTTACAACAGAAAAGAGAGATGTGCCCTCATATCATTTGATATCTTAGAATTGCTCAACCCCTGGCGATGAAAAGACCTAGAAAGTCCCAAGTCCTCAAAGAACCTTGGTATCTAAGCTTCGTCTCATCTATACCACTCTCGCTCCCACCCACTTGTCCTTGTTTACCTATGACTTGCCAAGTCTGATGTCAGACCCGCTGCCCACGCAGAGTCCCTGTGGGGTGTACAATTTCTGTTTTGACACCCCCTCCTAATTACAGATGTAAATGATTGATCACCTGGATTCGAGTACAGAGGGTGGATGGTTGCAAAACCCTTATACTTGTCACATGACAGTTTGTGTCACGTTCACGGAACCAGGCGGAGGGTACAATCGGATACCTGCATAGCCCGAGAGCTGGGAGATTAAGTTCTGAGCACCTGCGAATTGGTCCAAAGGATTTTGGCTGTTAGGGGTCCTCCTAACCCAAGCTGCCCAGGTGTTGAGGGATATCTGTTGCTCTTTGTAAGGTCTAATCCTACACCATTCCTGGACTAGAGCCCATAGCCTCCAGGTCTAAGCCAAGCTCTTTCACACCTGAAGGAGTCAGTGTAGTGGAAGGGGAACTCAGTCTACTTTTGTGAAATGTGATTTGGCTAATTGACTTTGGAGTGGCTGGTCCGAGTGCCTGGGGATAGGTTCAGATGGATTGCCATGGAAGGTGTTTGGAGGGGACCCACTGCGTTTTCTCAAAAGGCAACACAGGTGGCGCTACAGGCCCTGATCTGAAACTCCAGGCGTTTTCCCTCCTCGGCTCCAGTGAAGTTGTTTACTGAAGGGTCTGATCGCGAATGTGTCGTGATTGATACAAAACGCAGGCGTCTTCGCTCGAATCGTAAAAGAAAACAAACACGGCTGCATTGCAAGACCAGGTGATACTTTTACAGATGGGGTTAGAGGACCTCCGTTTCCTCTGCCCTCGGCTTGGAGACAGCTGTGGTCCCCCCTGCGCCCCATGCAGTGACTCAGGTATGTAGTCAATCTGAGGAGCAGCCTGGGGTTTAACCCCAATCTTCTCAGCTCTGTCTGCCTGGGCCGGGCACACATGGGGTTGCGCAGCTGGACCTTGAGCCTCGATTGATCCTGGCTGGCTGGAGGGAGACAGATTGGAGGGGAAATGGCTAAATTGCCCTCACTCTCACTGCTGGAATGCAAATAGCCCTCTGCAGCTACTACAGGCCTCCAATGGAAGGAGAGCACACGTGCGAAACCCAGAAATTCCCTATTTGTGACAGTACAATGGAGGGCTTGGTGTCAAAGCTTCGACGTATGAGTGGAAATCTTGTACTATCCCTGTCTCAACATTGAACTGAGTGTAGAATATTCAAATGGGATTTGAATTTTCAATATTAGATTGCTTTTTCTATGTCGAAAAGCCAAAGCACGGGTTAGCATTTTAACATACAGGTGCTTGCTCTGTTCACTAAGCGAGGCTCAACAAGCTAAACAGTAAACTGAGCACTGTCAGTGAAATCCCACTCAAACCTAGAACCTCTCTCTTTCTTTTTTTTAAGAAACAATGAGCACATACATTGAAAGACAATCAGATGCAATTTAGCTGTTAGTCATTCCTTTGGTAGAAGAGAATATTTTTAGACCACTGTGGACTGTCCCAGAAAATCAGTTTGTAAGAGTTTTTTTTCAGAAGACAATGAAGGACCCACTTCACTTTAAATACTCTGCAGCAATTAAGAACATAGTACAGTGAACATCATGAAAGCTATTACCAAGAATGCAGGAAGGGGAAAAAGAGGGTGTGTTTCTGAGGTTTAAAGATGACTGACTTAGCCTTTGATGTCTTCTGGCAGCTAGACCTCAGCCAGACAGCCATAGACAATCTGACGATAAGGAGCACCACAGCCCTTTTAAATCCCTCTTCCATCCTGGCCCCAGTCTCCCCCTCCAGTGACAAGCACTTTAATATGACAAGGTTAAACACCTGAAGCAGTTCAACAAAATGGCTGCCGCCAAGCAGAGGTTAGGGGTCAGGGGGGCAGGTTTTAATACTGTGCTCTTTGACTGTTCATCTTTGTCATATTGGACCATTTATGGTCATGGGCCATAATGGTTTTCGCTTTCGATCTCAGCGGGGAATATTTGATGTTATGTACACATTTTGCTAGAAACGCAATACTCATTCAAGCAGCAGTTATAAATAAATAAATGATGCCATCTGGTTCATGAGTTCACCGTAATCTATCTTCCGGTTGTTTATGACACCTAACATTTAAATGACATTTACATGACCATGCAGAAACCCTTTAGATATCAGTATGACATGTTTCCTTGTCTGCTTGCGCGCGGCACTGTGCGGGTTATTCAATAGGCTGTAGGGACAGGCCGTGTGCTGTTAGAACCATTGTGTGCCATTGTAGGTCACAATGGAACTTAACACTTGACAGAGCTGGGGATTCTTGTTGGCAGCTGAACTTGATCCTGTTGGTTTGTTCCTGGTGAAGAGCCACAAAAGGATTATAGAAAGATTTGACCCTAGGGCAGATAGTCTTCATATCACATTGACTTAAAACGTGCAGATAAGAATACTGCTTACACACTTAGAAAGATGATCACATAGATCTAAAGAATTTTGTCTTGATAGATCATTGTACATACTTAAAAGCTATGGGACATGAAGACAGGGTCACTGAGCGTGAATATTTAGTTCCTGGATGGCTATACAGAATTGTATATAGAATCTGTCTTCATAGGAAGCAGTTCTTCAGTTGAGACAGTTGATCGGTCCTATCCTTGTTATCTGGGCGGAAGTAGTTGTTCATCATTAGGTTAAAGGCCCCATAACCACAGACGTTCAAACCGACACTTCTGGAAGCCCTCTGTGCCCTGTGGACCATAAAGGGGGGCGTTTCTCATGTCCAGAGGGGTAGCTGGTTAGGTAACCTCAGAAGGATAATCCGTGGACCTGATAAACTGGTCTTTACAGGGCCTACTGTCTTCACCTGACAACCCTTAAGCAACCCCAAGCCATGTGCTATTGTCTCTTGATTGGGTCTGCATGTGTTCCCCCAGTCCAACTCCCCTGGGTTTAGCCTTGTTCTCCAGCTGGAGTATTTGTTTTGAACCTCCATCTGTTGACTCAACTGCTCTGTGCCAAGGATAAAAACACAATGGTGGAATGGGAAATACACTTTATTTGGATAGTCAAGATTACCATCTGTAGATACTTTACAAATATTCATACTGTCATCAAACTATGAAAAAAAGCATAGTAAATACTTGGTTATGTAAGATAGAATAAGTATTAAGTATTGAGTTTTCATGCTAGAGTGAGTGTTAGCAGAGATTTAATTAAAATGTTATTCATAGTTTGTAGATAGTCTGTAAAGCATCTACAGGCTAAATATCCAAATGAAGTGTTACCAAGTTATAAAATACTGGGTGTATTTAAATAATGTACAACAAAATAATATACAAATATACAGTATAACACAGTTATGCTCTCTGTAGTCCTTGACAATGTGCTGGAGTAATCAGATTCTTCAGATGTATTGTCTTGGCTGCGTAGATGCCTCCTTGACGACTATAAACAAACAATTAACAGTCATGCCACCCTTCCTGCTGGTGTGACCTCAGCTGAACCACCCAGCCACCTCACCCACAGAGCCAGGACGGATTCTCAGTTTCTCACACTGATATGTCTCACTTAGGGCACTCCAGGCCACTGCCCTACTGATCCAAACCAGACACCCAGACCACCACCCCTCCTCCTCATATTAAAATATACTAGCCGCCACTGGCACAGAGCTGGATTAAGGATTTACAGTGGAAAAAGAGTATACATTTTCCCCCATGTTGAGCTGGTGTGTCTGGAATGTATGTTGGCACTGAAGTTTTGCGAGAAGTGTGAGAAAACAACAGTGTTGTAAACACTGAGGGTAGCCCCAGCCCAAGTCTCTGTTCCAGATGTGTGGCAGGCATGGAGACTGGAGACAGGAGGCTTTTGTTATCCAATCCAGAGCTACTGGTGTCACATTTGCAATTCATCATATTTCTCTCTCTTTCGTGCTTTCTCTCTCATCTCTCTTTCTGTCTCAATTTTCTCACTCTCATCTTGCTATATCGGTCATACTATTTTTCCTACTCTCAAACCCTTGCTCTCACTTACTCTCTCTTCCCCTCTCTGTGATTTAAGACATTTATGATATTATGTCACTAAAACAGGTACAATGTACTGCAAATGTATTTGGACAGAGACAAATGTTTTCTTGATTTGTCTCTTTACTCTGGCACTTTAGATTTACAGTCTTATTGGCACCCTTCATGAAAGTGAGCAGAAGTGAGTGAAATAAATAAACACAAAAAATTAATCATAATTTGAGCTCAAAAATATGGGGGAGCCATATACTTTTATTTCAACACAATCATTTCTCAAACACAAAACATTTAATTGAATTTAAAACATAGGTTTCAAAATTATTGTCACCCCTACAATCAATATTTTGTGAAGCCTCTCCTGGAGTGGATAACAGCCTTGGGCCTCTTCCTGTAAAGTCTGACAAGATTGGCGCAGAATTTTAGAGGGATCTTAGATCACTCCACCATGCCACACATTTAAAGATTCTTCCTAGTCTTAGATTTGCACTTGGGGAATCACAGTTTTTCAATTGGATTCAAGTCAGGAGACTAAGATGGCTATTGTAAAACATTAATTTTGTGGTCCTGCAACCATTTCTGTTTTGAATTTGATATACAGTATGTTTGAGGCCGTTGTCATTTTGGAAGGTCCATCCATGGCTAAGTCTCTGGCAGAGGCAACCAGGTTGTGGGTTAAAATATCCGGCCCCTGGTTGCACCAGCTAGTTGTACATAGGTTGTAACTCTGCATCCGACATAGAATGCATTTTACATCAGACATCATAATTATACTTGTTGCACCAGCTGGGTGTAAGTCGTTAATGTGCCATAACGGGTCATAAATTCTACACCTAGTCGCTAGCAGGCACAGCAAGGGCTCAGTGCACCCTTTTGGTGCATACTTTTGAAAATTCTAAATGATAATACTACTCTTCATAGATATTTAAGAAACAGCAAACAAGAGACTTGTATATCATCACAACAATCCCAACCTTCTTTAGGAAGGAGCGAATTGTACGTGATAGGAACAACCGTCTAGATATGTCCAGTATATAGACAAGGAGGGTTTTGAGAGGTTTCGATTTAGCTGTTTGAAATTATGAGCGAACTCTTTCATCGCAGTTGGCTTGTTGTGTTGGAGAGAAACCATGCTTCATCCCAAGCGTTACATTGTGATTGCTATATGATTTTATGCAAACTGTGCATTTCTGAATTTTTTTTTACATCTTTTTAGTTGTAGAAACATGACACAATCAAAGCCAACTGTAAATTGACTCCCAATTCACAACACAACAACTTTAGTAAGCTTGATTTTTAACTTGCTACACAAGTGATGGCTCACCACTCACAGTGATTGGTGACTTTAACCTTCCTTTGTCTTTGATTCATTTCTTTCAACATCTCTTTTTCCACTCCTTTCCTCCTTTGACCTCACACTCTCCCAGTCCCCTCCCACCCACAAGGCAGGCAATGAGCTTGATCTTATCCTCACAAGATGCTTTAACCCAGATGATCTTACTGCAACTCCACTCCTGGTCTCTGATCACTACTTTGTCTCATTCCCTCTCCTGTCTTCTAATCTTGGTAACCCAACTCCTTCCCAGATAGTAATGCGTCATCGCAATCTTCGTTCCCTCTCTCCTTCTACTCTCTCCTCTTCTATTTTATCAACTCTCCCTTCTACCAACTACTTTCGCTCTTGCCTCCCATGTCTGTCTCCTCAACCCTACTCTCCTCTCTTTCCGCCTCTTTTAACTACCTCTGTCCCATGTCCTCTCGGCCAGCTCAGCTTTCCCGTCCCGCTCCATGGCTGACTGTCTCACTGAGATCTAACAGAACACGGCTGCGGGCTGCCGAGCGAAAGTAGAAGAAAACGTCCGGAGGACCTGTCATCCTTTCTTTCGCTTCTCTCTACCTTCTCTTTCTCTGTTTCTGCTGCTAAAGCCAATTTATATCTCCCTAAATTTCAAGAATCTGCCTCTCACCCCAGGAAACTCTTTGCCACCTTTTCCTTTCTCCTAAATCCTCCCCCTCCTCCACCTCCTTCTTTTGTGTCGGTAGACAACCTTGCCAACCATTTTGAAATGAAGGTTGGCATGATTCACTCCTCTTTCACTCAAGGCTTCTGGCCTCACTGTCAGTGAACTACCTTATTCCTTGACCTCTTTCTCTCCCCTCTCTTCAGACGAAGTCCTGCATCTAAGTGATGTCTGGGCATCTGACAACCTGACCTCTTGACCCTATCCCTTCCTCCCTTCTACAGACCATCTCTGTAGACCTTTTAACCTTACCTTACTTTCCTCATCAACTCCTCCCTATCCACTGGCTGTGTTCCCTCTGACGTCAAGTCAACTCGTGCCAAAACTATTGACTGGTATCCTTTCTTCCTTTTCTTTCTAAAACACTTGAATGTGCTGTTTCTAACCAACTCTCTTCTTATCTGTCCCAGAACAATCTCCTGGACCCTAACTAAAGGTTTCAAGACAGGTCACTCAACTGAGACCACTCTTCTCTGTGTCACAGAGGCTCTCCGCACTGCCAAAGCAAACTTTCTTTCCTCTGTTCTTATCCTCCTGCCTTGACACTGTGAACCACCAGATCCTCCTCTCCACCCTCTCAAAGCTGGGGGGGTCTCAGGTTCTGCCCACTCTTGGTTTGCATCCTACCTGGCAGGCCTCTCCTACCAGATTGCATGTAATGGGTCTGTGTCTGCGCCACACGCTCTCACTACTGGTGTACCCCAAGGATCAGTCCTAGGTCCACTCCTCTTTTCTCTCTACACAAGGTCACTTGGCACTGTCATATCCACACATGGGCTGTCCTATCATTGCTACGCCAATGACACTCATCTATTTTTCTTATTTCCCCATTCTGATTCCCAGGTTGCAACACACATATCTGCATGCCTGGCAGACATCTCAGCTTGGATGTCAGCCCACCACCTCAAGCTTAACCTTGATAAGATGAAGCTGCTCTTCCTCCCAGGGAGGGCCTGCCCACTAAAAGATCTGTCTGACAACTCCATGGCGGTCCCCTCATAGAGTGCAAAGAACCATGGCGTGACACTCGACAAGAACTTGTTATTCTCTGCAAACATCGAAGCAGTGACTCGCTCTTGTAGAATCATGTTGTACAACATCTGCAAAATATGACCCTACCTTACACAGGAAACGGCTCAGGTTCTGATCCAGTCACTTGTCATAATCCGTCTGGACTATTGCCACACAATGTTGGCTGGGTTCCCCGCTTGTGCCATCAAGTCCCTGCATCTTATCCAGAATGCTGCAGCCCGTCTTGTGTTCAACCGTCCCAAATTAACACGTCACCCCTCCCCTCCGCAAGCTCCATTGGCTTCTGTTAGAAGCTCACATCTGCTACAAGACCATGGTGCTTGCCTCTGGAGCAGCAAAAGGAACTATACCTCCCTACCTGCAGGCTATGCTTAACCCTACAACACTACCGTGTACTCCAATCTGCAACTTCATGTCTTTTGGTCATCCAACCCTCACGGGTGGGCAGCTCTAGCTCACCCAAGGGAAAACTCTTCTCTGTCTTGGCACCTCAATAGTGGAACAAACTTCCCTTTGAATCCAGGACAGCAGAGTCCCTGCCAATCTTCCAAAAACATCTGAAAACCTACCTCTTTGATGAGTGTCTTAATTAAATCCCTATCACCAGAAAAAAAATGCACTTAAATTTGACTTCTCTGGTACTGACCTTGCCAACTAATGTCTTCAAAGAAGGAAAGTGTACTTATGGTTGTTAGATGTTGGTTTTCCAAGACACCTTAAGAGTAATGCATTTATTGTTAGATGCTCTGGATAAGAGCGTCTGCTAAATAACAAAAAAATTCCAAAAATGTCTAAAAATGCACCTGTTGCTAGCTAAGCTAGGAGCGAATAGTTTAATCACTACAAAGTTTATTGTCCTAGCAAGTTATTCCGGGACAGGGAGACTTTTCCAAGTCACAATTTAATACAATTACAATTTAATACAATTACAAATTGCAACAATACTGTATAACGGGGCATCACCAGACCCAGCTGTTGGAGTTCCAGCCCTGGATGTTTTTTGGTCAGCCCTTAGTGTTTTGCGAGCTGACATTACATTATGATCTGTCAGAGCCCCAAGTGTTTTTCAAGTCTGGTGATGTCCCTGATATATAGGACAAGTACAGGAAGTTAATAATATAGTTGGACCTACTGAAGTGTGTGCAAAGTTGGAAAGAATTGATTTTAGAGCACAATGCTTCTATAGTAGTCAGTTTTTATCATTACTCATTGTCCAGTTAAAAAACTATATTTTTTTTCAGTGAAAATTTATGAAAACAATCCCTATAACCAACTAAGTGCTATTCATCAAGCATGGGCTGATTCACACACCTGTGAGGAAATCCAACTACTGCAGGTTGAACTAGCGCTGCCACCATTAGTTAACTTTCAGACCACAACGTTGTGGTTTTCTTCTACACAGTTTAGTTTTAAATCTGAAGAACAGCAATTACAGATAAAAATGCTTGTTTGAGCATCTCAAAAAATTTAAAATAGAAACAGTTTGACGAGGTTCAGGATCACACACTCTTTAGCTAGCATTGCTAAAGTGAACAGCATGCCTATTTGTTTTGACTGCATGCTTCCTAGTCGCAATGTGTTTATATATTATGAAATTTGTGGCGAGTGCATTCGTTTTGGTCTTCTTTTCGGGTGTTTGTGCACACAGCATTTTTTCTTGAAGCAAGTGGTAACCAAAGTCTACACCCTTTGTGTCAGTGACTGGTTAACTGGCAGTGATGGCAGCGACTTGACTTTCTTCCTCTCGGTAAAGCCATAAACGTATGGCCGTATACGGCTACGACCAGCTTATCACCCTCTAGTATCCCACAATAATATTGACACTTTTTTCCGTCTGATTTTAGTTACATCAAGTAATACTAGATATAGGTGGAAATATTGAAGCGCATGTTTAACACTATTTGTGCTTTACATGTACAGATACACATGCAGGAAACATACATTATGGAAAACATACCTCACAGTCATTCAAAATTAGTAGAACAATGCAGGAATTTTACAGTGTCAAACTTTTAACCTCCCGAATATATTTGAATTTACTGAGTATTCTGAATATGAAATCAAACCTAAATTTTTCTCATGCCATTTTTTCTCTGATCGTACAGGCTCTTAACATTTTCTATCTGACATTGTACTTGTGGTACACCATGAGGATGACATTTTGAAATCTGGGTTAGAAATTCAACTGCACAGAAAAGAGCTCTGACTGGGCTGAATGGGAGCTGCCATCCAGCAGCGTAGTGAAGATAAAGAGATCGAGAAGAAATAGAGAAGAAAATCTTATCAAATGTTATTTATTTATGTACTTTGTATGAATATAATGTATTTCAATGTGAAACGTCTTTCTCAATGATTTTTGTAATCAGTCAATGCCATATGTACATAGAGTGGAGGAAAAAGGTATTTTTGATTATATGTTTTTTGTTTGTGAATTACAGTGCAAACAAATTAGGCTATGTTTGTATTTCTGTATACTTACAGGTGGAATACGATCAAGGCATACTTTTTATAATAGCGTATTCAATTCCTTCTACCAGCGTGCAATGGGTGTTGAATAGTGTCAGTGTATTTGAATGCGTTTGAAATAACTGGACACTGACACAAGTTTTGTTATTTAGTTTACCGAAATATATTCAAGTTACAGTTAAAGAATGAATATGGGCTTAAAGTGCAGTCTCTCAGCTTTCATTTGAGGGTATTTAGGAATTACAGCTCTTTAATATGTAGTCCCCTCTTTTTCAAGGAACCAAAAGTAATTGGACAATTGACTAAAATGTTGTTTCATGGACAGGTGTGGGCTATTCCTCCATTATTTATTCATCAGTTAAGCAGCAAAAGGTCTGGAGCTGATTCCATGTGTGGCATTCACATTTGGAAGCTATTGCTGTGAACCCACAACATGTGGTCAAAGGAGCACTCAATTCAAGTGAAAAAGGACATCCATAGGCTGCAAAAAAAACATTCAATCAGAGAGATAGCAGGAACATTAGGAGTGGCCAAATCAACATTTTGGTACATTTGAGAAAAAAAGAACGCACTGGTGAGCTCTGAAACACAAAAAGGCCTGGATGTCCACGGAAGACAACAGTGGTGGATGATCGTAGGATCCTTTCCATGGTAAAGAAAAACCCCTTCACAACATCCAGCCAAATGAAGAACACTCTCCAGGAGGTAGGCATAACATTATCCAAGTCTACCATAAAGAGAAGACTTCACGAGAGCAAATTCAGAGGGTTCACCAAAAGGTGCAAACCATTCATAAAAGCCTCAAGAATAGAAAAGTGTTATGGAAATTCATGAACTGATGTATACTTAGTCCTATACATACATAAATGGGTTACTAGTTAAAGGTACTGAGTCCCCATGTTTAGATAAGAAAAGGAATGTAGGAGAGGGTGAAAGCCAGATTAGACTTTTTCTGGAACAGCATTCTTTAGACAGATGAAACCAAGATCAACCTGTACCACAATGATGGAAAGAAAAAAGCATGGAGAAGGCTTGGAACAGCTCATGATCCAAAGCACACCACATCATCTGTAAAACACGGTGGAGGCAGTGTGGGGGCATGGGCATGCATGGCTTCCAATGGCACTGGGTCACTAGTGTTTACTGATGATGTGACAGAAGACTGAAGCAGCCAGATTAAGTGTAAAGAGAGTAAAGGGTATATTGTCTGCTCAGATTCTGCCAAATTCAGCAAAGATGATTGGACAGCGCTTCATTTTACAGATGGACAATGACCCAAAACATACTGTGAAAGCAACCCAGGAGTTTTTTAAGGCAACGAAGTGGAATAAGGGGACTGTGTATGAAAATGGTTGCAATTCCTAAAAGTTTCATATGATATTTTTGTTCAACCCCTTGAGTTTAAGCTGAAAGTCTGCACATCAATTGCAGCTCGGTTGTTTCATTACAAATCTATTATGGTTGCGTATAGAGCCAACATTTTTAAAATTGTGTCCGTGTCCAAATATTTCCGGACCTAAATGTATGTGTAGTAATTATGTATGTACAGTCAGCATAAGTGTAACAATCGGCTCCAAATAATAACACAATTTTTTTTGTCGCTTTGGTCCTATTATCAGTAGCATGGGGCAGTGTTTCAAAACTCTTAGTACAAGACTCCAAACTGATCATACTCGTAAATCATTAAATCTTGCATTCAAAACAACTGATTTTGCTTTCATTTTATTTGTAAACATCTTTCACCTCAAGATCAATGATTCAGCCACAAAGGTTCTGGTGAAATACAGTACAACAAGTACATTTGTTAACTCATCAAAATATAACATAGTGCAATTCTTGCAGTTAAGTCATTGTAACAATCAGTTAGTCCAAGACCAAACAATGTAAGAGATGTTTCAAGTGGTAAAAGTAATAAATTAAAGTTTGTTTCACTGTTTTCATATTAGGCAAAACTATACATTACCCATCACAACTGACAGAAAATTATTTCCATAATTTCTATCCCATAATCAGAAGTATGGTCAATGAACACATCTTCTACAATCATTGATGCAAAAAATAACTTTTATTGCAAATATTGTCTCATCAAGTGTAACAAATACTATCAGAAATAAAAAAAAAAGAAATTTCAATGCTTAGTACACACTACAGTAATTTGCATCAATTCTGTTTTTGGCATTTGGCCATCATATCTTGTCCATGTCACAATGAAAATTTTCATTTTTCATGCACTGCGGTCATAGAACTCCCACCTCCATAATGAAAAGGACATTATGGGGCAGGTCTAGTGTCAGGAACCTGGGATTGGCCCAAAACCATTCCTAAATCACCTCTGAATGGTGGAACCTAACATTGTCACACACAATTTCATTGAGGAACTCAATGAGGTGTGCAGCCACAGCATTGCAAAACCAAGGAAGTGGCTTATGTCCTACCACCCCATCTTCGGATATGGCTACACACATGAATATGTTTCTCCCATGTTGTCCAGGCACATGGGCAGTTGCTCATTGGCCAATGATATTGCACTGACACTGTCGAGTTTTGGCCAGGTAGAAGTCTGCTTAATCAATAAAGATGTACTTGATAATGGTTGATGGTTCACACCAGTTCAGTTTGTAGTTTTCACCCTGCTCCGGGGCCCTCTGATTTATTCCTCTGTCTTGCTGTCTATCCTGCTCCATGTTGATAGACATTGCCAGTGTTCACATGGTTTTTATGTTTACATGCTTACCAGTTGTGGTACTACTGTGGATGGCAATCACGTCCTGTTTATGACATTATTGTATAGTACATAGGCAATGAAGTGATTTTTGTGGCTCACACTACGGATGGGAAGTTTGACTCACTTTACTGATCTGGATCTTTTTGAATCGTTCAGTAAAAAGAACGAATCTTTCCACTAATTTCGTTCATTTGAATCAGTCCCCCGTCCCTTCGCCGCGCCAATGGAGAAGCAAGATCAAGGATCAATTTAGATCGAAAGAAATCATTAGAAAATAGTAATAAAAGTTGATTTTAAACTCAAGTTGTAATGATAGGATATTTATCCTATCATTACAACTTTTAAAATGTACTAATACTGCTATTTTAATCTAATAGATGACAATAGACCAAATACCTTTTTTGGTCTATTAGGCTGATAATAAATCAGAGACTCAGAGATCTAAAAGACTTCTCCTTAGTCATTGTTGTTCCTTCCGGTGATAGCGGGATGAAAAGGACCATGAGAAAAGTTTATTAATGAATCTGATCAGTTTAATCAAGTCCTGACAGTTACAGTATTACCAATAGACATGTACATAACATTATCACTTGACAGCTGAATAACAGCCTACTGTCCTAATACTTATTGTAGCTAACGTTTCTTACTTTGGAACATCAAGGATGATAATGAGATACTTGGAGATCAGAAAGATTGAAAGACTTATTTCCTCATTAGTCGTTTGCCTTCCATCATTCTCAGGTGATCCAAAGTGCCTAAAGATCCATGGATCATCGTTTATTTCGTTCATCATTCCTTCCAGTGAACGAGATTCGGAGATCCAAAAGAGCCATGGATAATCATTCATCGTTCCTTCCAGTGAACGAGATTCGGGAAGATCCGTGGATCATCATTCATCGTTCCTTACGGTGAACAAGATTCGGAGATCCAAAAGAGCCATGAATCATCGTTCATCATTCCTTCCAGTGAATGAGCTTCGAAGATCCGAAAGAGCCATGGATCACTATTCATTTCGTTCATCGTTCCTTCCGGTGAACGAGATTTGAAGATCTGAAGATCATACTGAGATGAATCATGAATCATGATACACCAAAAAGATTAGTTCAAAAAGAATTAATCGTTTGCAAACGACCCATCACTACAAAACCAAGGCTGTGGGTTTGAATCCCACAGAATCCCACATCGATCTCACATACAAATTTATGGCCTCAGGGTGGTGATTCTGTACTTTTCAATCTGAACATAAGCAAGACAATGTAAAATACATACAGTATATTCACCACATGGTTGAGTGATGATCAATAAGGAACAATGAGCATTGTGATAGTAAAACGTATTTTAACAATAGAGAAGAAAATCTTATATAAAGTGATGCATGTACTTTGTATGAACATAATGTATTTCACTGTGAAACAGGTCTTTCTAGATGTTTTTGTACACAGTCAATGTCAGATTATCAGAGTACTTAGAGTTGTGAAAAAAGGGCTGTTTTGATGATCTGTTGTGTTTTTTCTTCTAGGAGTGGTGAAATATTACCACATGCTTTTTTGAATAGTACCAAAGCGTATGAAAAAAACTGTAATAAAACTTTTGAAGTCTATGACATTGAGGAGGGGAAGGTCGGGTTTGAAGGTTGCATTTATCAATACAACGACTGAAAAGTTTATTATAACCACCTAAATAAATGTATTGCCCCAAAGTTCATTAATGTAGTCTTTCATCCAAAGGCTCTTGTAGCCAGTTTACATTTTAAAGGCATATGTAATATGTTTTCTACCAATTAAAATTGTTTTCTACAACTCTGAGCTCTAAATAAGCCGCAAAAACTAGAACCATCCTATTTTTTTAAACTCAACGCTGTGAAACAACATTTCTGGGAATGCGGCTGCTTTCATGAAACACAAAGAGACTTATAAGAGACCTATTTCAACACCCCTTTTCTCTAACGTAATGCTGAACATTTCAGCTAGCAGTTTACTTTCACCCTTAGGCTATTAACACAAACCTGACTTTTAAGTGTGCTTATCAGTGTGGTTCCGGTTTTTCTATTTCTGGTTTGTATTTTCAAAATAGTAAAACCAACCGCAGACATTTACCGCTGATTGAAGGAAATTTACTATTGTCTCTGGCATTCAGCTAATTGTTTACATATTGTGGATCACATGCATGACCTCAGGAGTTTGAAAATACAAACCAGAAATACCAGCCAAGAGCCATACATAAGTTGGGTTATTAACTGTGGATTATTAATATCCACTTCCTACCGGCCATAGGACAAATAGGAGGGACAACTAGTAAAATAGGTTTTACATATAATTGGATTCAATATTGTGAAGACAATTCTGTATTTTCTCAGATGACATGCTTTAGACAGATGTTTGTATGTACAGTGGATATAAAAAGTCTACACACTCCTGTGAAAATGCTAGGTTCCAAGTTTTTCCACCTTTAACGTTTTGGAATGGCCTAGCCAGAGCCTAGACCTGAATCCAATTGAACATCTGTGGGGTGATCTGAAGAGGGCTATGCACAGGAGATGTCCTCGCAATCTGACAGATTTGGAGTGTTTTTGCAAAGAAGAGTGGGCAAATATTGCCACATCAAGATGTGCCATGCTAATAGACACCTACCCAAAAAGACTGAGTGCTGTAATAAAATCAAAAGGTGCTTCAACAAAGTATTAGTTTAAGGCTGTGCACACTTATGCAACCAGGTTATTGTAAGGTTTTTATTTTTCATTTTTCCCCCTCGAAGATTTCAGTTTGTTTTTCAATTGAATTGTTCACATTATAGGTCACATTAAAAGTGGAAACAGTTCTGACATGATTTATCTTTGTTTCATTCTTTTACATCACAAAAACCTGGCATTTTAACAGGGGTGTGTAGACTTTTTATATCCACTGTATGTATGTATGTACTGTATGTATTTATGTATAGACTAACCATGCTAACAGTCTGAGGTTTAGGCAACAAACCAACATGCATCATAAATAGAGACACATTATTTGTAGATTAGTTAATCACAATTTTCCCACACAACATTTTGGTTATATTCAGTTCTCTGCAAAAATCAGAAAATATTTTAAACCTATTTATTAAGGCAGTATTTATTTACCTGTAAAAACACTTTAACATTAGAATAAAAACATATACATTGTTTAAATGTGCATAATCTATAAGTAGAATCACTAACATACCTCACTTAGCCCTGAAATTCAGTGGTTAAACAAAAGTGTTTTTGATGACTGGGGATCACAATTAGCACATACAGGACATGGCATAATATCCACATTTTAGGGACCCATTTTGGTTCAACAATACAATTTGTACAACTAGTGGCCGTAAAACCTGGAATGCATTTTTAATATAATAAAAGTTAGAAGAACTTAATGAGTTTTCCCTAAAGCAAATTACATCTTTTGAGATTAGTAAAAGGCATCATAGTGTAATGTAAAGAAAGTGGGCAAGTTGATGACAGAAAATGCACTGAAAGACCCAAATAGCTGTCTGCATCTAATGAAAACAGGACTTAAAGGTCACTTTCTTTAGAGACAGAAGGAAATCTAGTGACGTGCCTGTTCAGGATCTAGCATTGTTCTCCTTCTCATCAAACTACTTGCTCAACCACCAATCTCAGACGGCCTTGAGCCAAGTTGCACCATCCCTTGAGAGACGCCAAAACACTGTTGGTATTCTGAGACCATGATACAAGCTCCACGCAAGGCAATGACTTAGATACCCATGCCAATGGAGGGCCTCACATTCTGGTTTTCAACCTCTCAAACACAGCCAATGTCCCAATCCTGAACCCTAAACCCTATGTACTTGGGAGATCTGTGAGGATTTGATTGGTATTGGCAAAATGCTGAATATTATACTGTTACGGCGAAGGGACGGGAGGCTGATTCAAATGAACGAAATGAGTGGAAAGATTCGTTATTTTTACTGAATGATTCAAAAAGATCCAGATCAGTAAAGTGAGTTGAACTTCCCATCCGTAGTGTGAGCCACAAAAATCACTGCATTGCCTGTGTACTATACAATAATGTCATAAACAGGACATGATTGCCATCCACAGTAGTACCACAACTGGTAATCTCTGTTGTGTGTACATACACTCAGCCTATCTGACGGTACATAGAGCAATATATATTTTTCAGTTTGCTTGATTGTTTGATACTGTCTGGAACTGTTTTTACTTAACAACATTTTCCACCAAAGTTTGGTGGGTGTATTGAGGTAGGTGGGTGTGGCAAGGTAGGTGGGTGTGGCAAGGTAGGTGGGTGTGGAAAGGTGTGGCATGAACCATTGAGCTGCATATTATTGGCGGCTTACATCATGAGAGTTATGTATGGAATCTGATTATTTGCAGATTTGCCTGGTGAGATTGAAATAGATTTTTTCTAAGACATTTTACAGAAATTGAATAATGAAAGGTGCTTTTACAGTCACAGGAATAGTGCGTTGTCATATCAAAAGTTTTCTCCTCCCTTATTAACCAACTTCATGTTTTTCAACACATAAATTACTTTATCAGGTTAGACTTTCAGATCAAATTTGAGCATATTTCCACCCATAATGAGTGAACCATTTACAGTAGATATCACAGGACTGTACACTCTTCCCCCATTTTAGGGACTCAAAAGTATTTGAACAAATTCACTTATTCGGTATGTGTTTATAATGTAGTATTTGGTCCCACATTCCCAGCATACAATGACTACATCAAGCTTGCGACAACAAAATGTGTTGCATTCATTTTCTGTTGTCTTAGTTGTGTTTAACATGGACAGTCTTCACTTCAGCTTCATACCTTAGTCATATTATCATCATCAATCTTTCGAGTTGGAGTACAGAACCACAACGACCATAAACGTGTCGCTGTTTACATGTTGTACCTTTGCTTTTCATTTGTGGATTTCCATAGGCTATATAGTTAGATTTGTTATTTCCATACGTCTGTTCAATATAGTATAAATAAATTAGATTATGTGCATGCGTCAATTTGCGCTGGTGCATTGTAGATGGTTGGCGTCTGCAAGAGAGACATTGTGGCTAATGGAATCCAGACGGATATTCGGGCAAGGGCTATGGGCCTTTATGCAGCTATGCAATCAATTACAAATATAAGTCATTAAGTGGTGAGGTGAGTTACTGAAGCGCTCCCCTCTCTCTGCTTTCTGGCAACAATTACGCCAGTGATGAATTCAAAGCTTTCGCCAAAACCAGACACACTCTGGTATTTCCCATGTAGAGTGATAGTCCTCCACTTGTAAGTCAGTTAGTTTTGAGGACTAATTATAGGTCTATTTTCCCTTCTTCCTCTCAATGCAGGTGCTTGGTTGAGGGTACTGCTCTTGGTAGCGATCTCCAAATCCATCATGGGCCTAATGATGTGCGAATAAATAGGTGAAAATTTGGGTAGGAGTCGGTCTTCAAAAGCAATGGACGATACATTTATTCGGTTTCGCAGTAGCCCTTATACAGGTAATTAAAACCATTTTAAACAGGTCAATAAGTGTTTCTAATTTCCCCATAATCACTTTAATACAGCCTACCTGTCTGATTGAAATAAATGAAAAAAATGAATCATGTTGAAAATCTTTTTGTGTCTACAAAATTGTGTAAATGTTGAAAATCTACTTTGATTTGTTTTAGGATTGAATTCCTGTTGCATTATACAATGTTACAATGTAGATCTATTCTGTTTAACATGCTTACAAAATAATAATGTTGTATCAAATTAAGAGGGAAATCATTACACGACGGAGGAGGTATAATGAATCCTTACAGTACTTGTCTCCTCGTTTGCTGGCTATGTAAAATATAGTTAGCCCAGAAACAGGCTATCATACTTCAGTACCTTGTACAGTAGGAAAACACGTTTTTGTTGACTAGTTTTCTTTAAAACATATTATTCAATAAACAATGAATGTAGATGTATGGTTTCCCATATGCTTGGACCACGTTATTTATTAGACAAATTGTAGTCCTTTCAGTTCATGTATCCAACGATCCAGACTGAAAATTGTTGTAACACCAAATTAGTATGTTAATAGTTCATCGTTAATAGCTCTGTAAAAGCGGGACGACACATCACACAATAGCCTCCAAGGAAGGACCCGTCAGAAGCAAAATGGCTGCAATGCATTTATGACAGAGTAGGCCCTAGAAGCCAGACATTAATGTTATGCTCAGTCAAATGATGCCTGGAGGAGAGATTTTAGTGTTAATCTTTTGTAAAGCATGAGCTCTTTTTCTGTTTTGTTTTCTCTCCCTAGGCAAAAACATGACTTGAAAAGAGCAAATTCTGTTGTACAGTGGTGTATGTACACTGTATTATGTACACTACTCTATGTTAAACACTTCAGTATATGATACAGTATTCTGACAATGCGTTAGTGCTTGCCCATGATTTTCATATAAAGTCAAGTGCTTGCCCATGTTATTCCTGTTATTCAGTGTTATCAGTTCTGTTAAATAGCTCGGTATTTGTGGTAGATAGTCCCTTTTTAGTGTGCCCATCTGACTAGATGAATCAATAGGTATATGGCGTTAATGTGTAGCATTGCATAGGGCTTATTGGATACTGTGTTTGAATAAACAGTTCTGTAAAAGATGAAATTCACAAAAGCGTATTTACTGTAGAACCCCAACTTTCACAGCAGGAGTTACATATGAATTAAGTCAGTGTTGCTGGTGTCTTTTTTTCTGAGGTTTTCTGAACATTGGTATCTAACAATAGGAGCTACAAACCTTTGTGATACAATGGTCAGACTCATTAGAGTCACTGGAACATGAGGATCTTCATGGTTTTGGTATCCATCAAATGGTAAGCTAAGTACATTAACATTGCGGTAAAAATGGTTAATCATGCATATGGAATACAAATGCAGGAAAATATTTGTTTAAAAAAATTTGTCTAAATGAAACATCTCCGTTTTCTGATTTGTTTTTAACTCTTTGACATAGGAAATGCCCTTCAAAACAAACTTCCTCTATATATATATATATTAATATTCTATATTTATATATATTTAATATCTGTTTAGTCATGTTATGTATGTGTAAAATACATTTCTAGGCACCATAGCAGTGAAGGCTAATTCCCTAAAATTTCAATGTATTTTTTAACTCACAATTATATTGATCATATTCTCCTTCGTCTGTGGGAGAAAGCCATCAGAGTGTGCTGTTATTGTGTTTTTTCTTCCAATGACCCTTTTATCCACTTGTGAAATGATCCCATATTCACCCACCTTGTGTTAAGGGCAGCGGAGTGTCAGTCAGTCCTCCAGCAGAGCCCTTGTTGTAAAACATGACGTGCCAACACAGGAGATCACAGCCTCAGCAGTTGCATGGGAATATGCATCTGATTTGTACACTGGGAATGCTGTCACTTTGTATCAGTGCAGCGTGATGGACAAAACAGACTGGCACTTGCACGCGCACACACACCCACACACACACATGCCCGTATGCACCGTGTGGGCTAGGGAGACGCCAGTGAGTCTGGCCCTCGCTCAGGAGTATTGTTATTAACATTTTCCCTTGCGTGTATTAAGGCAGCCTTAGCGAGGACACATCCCAGTGCTATGACTGCAGGGCTCGCCTTTGTTCTTCTCCCGTAACGCAGACATAATTACAAGCCTTAAAGAGTGTCTACCTTTCCTTTTCTCTTTCTCTCACACGTCTGCCCCACACCCTGGCCCTCACCCTGTACGATTATGACAGACCTTCAGATCAGAGCTCAGCCCTATGGATTGAGTAACTAAGTGCCTCATAAGCAGCACGCTACGTGCTCATAGGCGTCACTCCCAAAGCCTTTTATTTTGGGTTTCTGGTCGTTCGGGCCACTGGTCTGTTCATGTGTCGAGCTGTCAGTTTGTTTCGTGAACGATTTTCATATTTGTTCTTTTGCTCTTGATCATTTCCATGTACCAACTGCTCATCTGCCCAGTGTGTATTGATCCCACAGTATACCATTATCTACGTTTTTATGAATAGCTATAATTACTCTCACAACATACAGTACGAGTCAAAAGTTTGGACACACCCATTTAAGTGTGTCCGAACTTTTGTGCGGTATTGTACATATTGCAAGATTTTTAAGTAAGATATTTTAAATTATACCTTATATAGTAGTGCAATGTGTGGTTTACCATTTTGTTTCTCAATTAAACTTCATGCTGCTGGTCAATTTGACCAAGTTCCCAATTTCAGAGCCAATGCCACTGAGGCCTTCTCTGGAGAAATAGCATCTCTAAGTAACAAAGCTTATTTATTTTAGCTTTTCTTTTTTTTACAGATTCTACCCACTTCCCTATGAGATGGAGAGAAAACATTACTTACAATCTACTCTGTGTGCCCAGATGATAATTGGCTAAAGCTTTTTTGTTATTTGACATGTCTAATTGAAAGCTAATTTGATGCTTGAAATACTGCTATTTGGCAAGTTAATTTTGACACACAAGCATCCAAACTAAATGGCATTCCCAAACTACAATGTTTTCTGGATCAATAGGTGGTATTTCTTGGCTAAGTTTGACATTCAAGAAAAGTACAGCTATCAAACTACAGAATTTTTTAAACAAGTTATGCCTGCCATTTGTGTAACACGTCTCCACAATAACACACCCAGTGACGCAGTGTTCCCAATGCAGTGGTCTGTTGGAGGTATCTGTAACATCTTCCAGTATCATTGAAGTTAAAGTTTGCAAATTTAGATTTCCACTGGTATTATGAATTTGATAAAGAAAAATCCATAGCCAACAAAAAACAGATGTATTTTTAATCTAAATGAATGAATTGTAGTGTGAATAGACCCTTAGCCACTGGTTATGTTGCTGATGCATGTTGCTGGTCTTGGACATGTCCAAAATGAATGGATTGTTCACCAGCTGAAACTAAATTTATCAACACTTAGACGATAGGGCTCACACGCACCAGCCTCTGATTCCGAGATTCTGGTTTGGGATGTCAAAAGGCAATTCATCTCCCCTGACACATTTGTAAAACATCGCTGGAAGTCTTACCTGAAGAAAGTGTCTACTCTCATGAAGACAATGTTTGTTAATGTCATCTAAACTTTCATCGGAACCGGGTGCATTGACTTGATGAGAGTAGAGACCATCTTCTGGAAAGACATCTACAATTTTGCTTGTTGGCATAGAAGTGATGTCTAATTGTAGTTTTGGATACTTGGTGACTCCAAGATTCAACCAAATCAAGCATTTCTTTGACCTGTCCTTAAAGATTGTTTTACCTTTCAAACCATCCTCCTCACTGTAAATGGAGGGCTAAATACATCCCAGGTTCAGCAACTTTTTTATTGCATTTTTTTAAAAACTTTTTCCTCTAATGATATCCTATTGGAGATTAGGAACCTGCCAACCAAAACATTTCTGGTCAGTTTCATTGGCCTCTGTGGTACCCTTGGGGTAATCCACAATTAGGATTCAGATTCTGGTCTCGCAGTGACACAGCCAACTGGTAGGCAGGGACTGTAGCGCTGCACCATTCAGGGATGCCTTATTTGAACTTCCACAACCCTGTGTTATTTGAGGTCTAAAAACCTTTTGTCACATTTTTTGGTGTATTTTCTAATTTTCCCCATGTTGATAGATGACTAAGGAAGTTTGGCATGTGGGTCATATCATATATGTACTCCATTGAAACAGGATGTAATGGTTTACCACTTCCTTGGAGTTCCTTATGACTGATGAATTTGAAAAAATATATATCAACAGAAAAATACTTCAGTAAGATTTCAATAAAAAGTATTCCTGGGCGTGTCATTTTTCTTTTTGAGAGAATTGCTTTTTAAATATTATATGATTCTTTGTATAAGATCAAGCTGATAAACACCAACTGTAATTTTTTCATAGCCATATTGCAGTTGTCTGCAATATAAAAATCGCTCTTTATTTAGTTTGAATAGACAAAATTATTAATTCTCTGTCTTTGGGTCACTTTGTATACTGCAATGAGCATGGAGTAAATTAAGAAAACCAAATAATTCTCTGAGGAGGTCAGCCAAATATGGAAAATCTCAAGGCTGTAAGCCCTTTACCGACCTTCATATTCCTGTTTCCACAATACGTATTGTTATCAAGATGTTTAAGACTCATGTCACTACACCAACCTCCCTGGACAGCAAGACAAAACTTGATGGAAGATTGCGGCAAAGGATTGTTTGAATGGGGCAGAAAGCAACTGCTTCACTCATTCAAAGTGACCTTAAGATACAAGGTACTACAGTTTCAACTTGCACAATCCATCGCCAACTCAGTGTGAGGGGGTTGTAGAACATCCAGGAGAACCCCAATGCTGAGAGAGAAACATAAGAAAGCCTGACTGCAATTTACCAAAACACACCTGAACATGCCTCAATCCTTTTGGGATCATGTCCCGTGGACAGATGAGGGCAAATTAGAACTTTTTGGTAAAGCACACCATCTCTATGTTTACAAAACGAAGCCTTCAAAGAAAAGAACACCGTCCCCATAGTCAAACATGGAGGAGGTTCAATGATGTTTTAGGGTTGCTTTGCTGTCTCTGGCACTGGGAGCCTTGAAGGTATGCATGGCATCATGAATCAGGAGAATACCAAGGCATTTTGAAAAGCAATGTCCAGTATCAGAAAGCTGGGTCTCTGTCAAAGGTCTTGGGTCTTCCGAAACCACTTCAAAAAATGCTGGAAAGTGGCCAGCAATGAGTCCAGATCTAAATCCTATTGAAAACTTGTGAGAGATCTGAAAACAGCAGTTGAAACCCTTAAAGTCTGAGAGAATTAGAACAGAACAGTTTGCACAAGAAAAGGGGAAAAAACTACCAGTCAAGAGGTATAGAAAGCAAATCCATAGATACAGGAAGCACTTGATTGCAGTTATTCTGGCCAAAGGCTGTGCTACCAAATATTGAGTCTAGGGTGTTAATAATTATGTCATGACCATTTCTGTTGATTTTCTGATCTAAAACGATATTTAAGCTCTGAATCAAAACCAAAGGTTCTGTAATATCAACAGATAAATCAAGAATTATTGAGGCCAAATACCTTGGTCACTTTTAACTTATTTTTAGAGACAACTGCGAGATATTTGAAGAAAGTACAAGGGTGCCAATGCTTTTGGCCAGGACTATATATATCCTGTAGTCATGGGTCACTTTCTTAAAGTTGTAAACATGCAACATTAAAATGATGTGCTTATTAATATGATATTTTTCTTTTAAATTTGGATTTTATTGGGATAGTCATCATGCTGAAAGATTATTTTCCCACTATCTAAGGACCTGTGCACACTGAACTTGTTTTTTTCAAGGACCTTGCTGTATTTTGCTCCATTCATCCTTACCGCCATTCTGCCCACTTCCCATTCCCTGCCACTGAGAAGCATCCCCATAGCATCATGCTCACACCACTATGCTTCACCATTCGGATGGTATTGGCCAGGTGGTTAGTGGTACCATGCTTTCGCCAGTCACGACGATTGACATTCAGACCTAATAGTTTGATTTTGGTCTCATGAGAAGAGAAAACCTTCTCCCTGATGCTCTCAGAGTCTTTTGTGTGGAATGTCATGTGCCTTTTACACGGCAGTGGCTTCCGTCTAGCCATACTATCATAAAGGTCTTATTGATGGAGTGCTGCAGAGATGGTTGTCCTTCTGGCAGGTTCTCCCATGTCTGCAGAGAAACTCTGAAGCTCTCTTAGAGTGGCCACTGGCCCTTCTTACCTGGTTGCTTAGTTTGGCTGGACGGACAGCTCTAGAAAGACTCTATGGTGGTTCCAAACTTTTTCCATTCTATTCACAGTGATGAAGCCCACTGTGCCCCTAGTAACTTTCAATACTTTAACAATGTTTTAATAGCCTTTGCCAGATCTATGCCTCAACACATTTCTGTGGAGCTCTATGGAAAGTTCTTTGGACTTTATGGTTTTGCTTTGACACGCAGTGTGTAACTTTATATAGACAGGTGTGTGCCTTTCTAATTAATGCCCAATCAATAGAATTATCAACAGGTATACTCAAGGATGATCAATGGCACAGGATTCATCTGAGGTCAATTTGGTTTGACATAGCAAAGGGTCTGAATACTTATGTACATGAAATATTTCCATTTGCTATTTTCAATCAATTTTTTTTTCAAACACATTTTTCTCTTTTTTAAATAAATTACAAATTCAGTCTAAAAGCAAAATATTTAAACTTCCTGAAGGCAATGTTTGTGTTGTATCATTATCCAAATAATACATCCATGCCTTCATATGCTTTTTTAAGTAAAATTTCCTGAGGGCCAGATAAAATGACTTTGGGTATCCTTCCTGCCTGACATATTTAGTCCATTGGAGACCAAACTGTATTATGATGGTTAATATCTAATTACAGAATGCTGTCAAGTTGCACGCATTTCAATATTTTTTTCTTTACACTTGCAAGAGAGACAAAAGAATGACTTGCAGCACTTTATTTCCACAACCATGAGGGTGGATTATCAATAGACAGACAAAATGATAGTTAAGTCTAAAGAAAACAAGGTTGTGTAATTTGAAAGCTAGGCCTTACACGTGCGATTTTTAGTGTCACCTTGATTGCAAAAAAGGCTTTGCTACTCCACTTGAGTTGCCTTCAACTTTAACTGGCGCCAAGTTGAGAATTATAGAGGACACTGACAAGTATTCAAAGAGCTGTCAAACTGCTGAGGTGGGATTAAGATATTTCCTCTTGGGGCAGATAATTAACCATGATCAGATTTTTACATCGTTCATTAGATTATGTTTGAATTTGCCATATTGGTGGGAGAGTTACTCTATAATAAACTAAGTGAGATCTACCCTGTCTGGAGATGACTGCAGTTGCTAAGTATTTCTGTAGTTAATATTGATTAGAAACTTGAGAAGAGCGGACGATAAGACAGTTAGTAATATTATGGGGAAAAAACGTTTTATTTGGCTACTCTAATTGCAAATTAACAAATTAGTTACTGCACTTTGACAACGTTTGAAGGTGTGAATGCAACTGTATTGTTTTTATACGGCTGTATAAGCTATACGTCTTTATACAATTTTAAATGTATAGTTTGACTGTACAACGATTTCGATTCAATGTAGCCTTAGTGCACTGACCATATAGGCAACAAGTGACCGCTCAAACCTTAATACTGTGATTCTGAGATTCCGTATCAGACCCGAAGATATTTTGTTTTCCTCCAACTTTTGTGAACAATGCAAATGTAAATAATTAGTTTTGCCTAAATATGGTTACAACCATAATTTAAATATTTTGGATGAGCATGCCTTGCTTTAATAAATAGTGATAGTGATATTCCTACAGACCTGTCCCTCATTTTACCTTAACACAGGTGGGGTGATCGCATTTGTTAAAATTAAGGATCACATTTTTTAATCAGTGCTTGCTTCAAACCAATGCAAATATAGTTCATTATGGTAACACTTCAGAAAATGCTTTGCAATTTTATATTGGCTAATACAATGATTTTCACTATGGGCATCATTGAATACCTCATTGATGTGCAATATTGTAGGCTTATATATTAATACGAAACATGTTTAAATCGAATTATTAGTACATTGCGTTATCCACTGATGGAACGTTTAAGAAACAAAGAGGCTAAATTGAATTCATTTAATAGACCTAGAGTCAATTAGGTCCCTCTGTTTCAATTTTTTTTATGTTATGTCAATAAATTCAAGAATATGAAATGAAATATGGTTTGATAAATCGTTTGAGTGACATAACATCAGTGGCTGAAGAAGTGCATTCAATAATATTATGTTAATGAACTTACGGTCTTTCCCTCAGGGTCGAGTGACATCAGGTACTCGAAACCAATCGGAGCGCACGCTGATGAAAGGCATTGAGTTTGAGGCGCTCAAGGTCTGCGTGCGAGAGGTGACTTGAAATATTGAGGTTTGCCAATGATGTAAAGAACAAATGCTTTTCATTTTGTTTTAATTTTGCCTCACAGAACACTGGATATACTCCGTCGTTTGGAATAGGGTTTTTATATGCCACTTCCATTCACCTGATGGTGGATTCAGTTAAACTTTTCCGTGCTATCCGACATTGCTAAATGCATCCCCGTTTAGACCGACGATTTTATGGACTTCTGTAGGTTATTAGCTAATGATGTCTATGGGTTTCATGCCTGATAGTTTGAATGGTTCAGACCCCTCCAAATCTGCATTTTTTGAGTTTGGTCACGGGCACCCTGCGCACCAACAGCATTCCCAAGGACTTTCTCACATCTACCCCGTCAATGGCTTACATTCTGCCGGACACTCTCAACACGGTAGTCCCTTCACCAGCGGTTCCTCCTATGGTCGCTCACTGGGCTACACCTATCCCAGCGCAGTAAACACTCCGCCGAGTGCTTACATGCCCTACCAGCACAATAATCACAGCAACAGTTTGGTGCGCTCCAGATTAGAGACAGGTACGTGTAGTATCAACACGGTTTTGTTGTTCATAGCTCTAGGCCTATCATATAATGTGTACAATCAATAAAATATTACTGTATTTAAATGTCAGTGTGCAAATGTCTACGCGTATAGCAACATGCAATGTATTGTAGAGAGGAGAGAACGAAAAGATTACAGAAAATTGCATTCAAATGTATTGCACTTATTGCATTATTGCATATTCTCAGATGTAGGCCTTGGAGTCTAAATGTATTAGATACTCCTTTTTGAGGAAAGGTAAACCTATATCTCAGATGTAGGAACCAGCTACGTGTTTCTGGGCCAACGTCTTCTTTTTTTTAGCCTGCTTAATCAAAGTTGTGCAAAATGGCAGTAGCCAAAAGGTCTACATTCAAAAGCTATTTATAGTAGTTTTCTGACATTAAACGGTATTTTTGGTTGTATTCATTACTCATGTTTCATAAAGAACCCACAGATGGTGTCAATCATTTTACTAACCATTGTTTTCAGTGGGTTTGGCACCCTTATGTGCTCCCGGAAGAGTAGCTGCTTCATGCGCAACCTAGGCTAATGAGGATTCTAATAAACTTAACTAAACCCCAGAAACGGTCCCATTATTAGTCCACTAACGATTTCAGCATATTTAAACCCTTTAATATATGCCCAGCAGTATGCGGTTAGCATTTATTTAACAATTAAGGACACATTTTGTGTATGTAAGTGCACTGTTGAAATGTACCATTATATCCCCTAGGCCCTATATGTCAAATAGTGACGTTTGTATAGGACACCCTTCAATTCCAGGCTGTGGGTTTTTAAGATAAGAGGGTCTAGGGTGTGCAGATAGCCTACGATTCCCTCAACAAAAAAAAAGAAAGCGGCAAACTGTGTTCATAGGACAATAATGGGCCTACAATGAGGCCTTTATATTTTACCAAGATAGGCTATGGGCCTTCTAATGAAATTGGTGGTCTATCAGCAATTAATTTTCATTTCAAAACAACTATTTTAGGCCATAAAGATATGAGTTCGTAGGATGTCAATATCGGTCTTCACCCGAGTTGTCGGAAGACATGTTTGAAATCTGCCTAGGCTAGCCTGTATGTAATTTTATGATAATAGCCTCAGAGGTCATCTATTAGGCCATCCGTCAAAGTAGAAAGGAAGTTCAAACGCGTTTGCAACTCGACTTCAAGTAGAAGGCTATAGGCCTATACCTCCTGCCCTTACGTAGACTTCAGCGGAGTTTTTGTGAATGTGGGAAGTTTTCTTCGTGTAAGTATAGGCTATTTGTCTTGATTATTTGGTTGTTCCGATTTGTATTTATTTATTATTAATATTTTTTGTTATTTCTTATTTTTTTGTTCTTGTAATTATTTTTATTTAGTCGAAGGAGTCGAATTGTTTGTTGAAATGCAATGCAACGCCAGTGAAATTCTCTTTTTTTGTCCATAATACAGACCTTGAGAAGTCTACGGTAATTGAGAACGAGGAAATTCGGCTGAACGGTAAAGGAAAGAAAATACGAAAACCTCGGACCATCTACTCCAGTCTTCAGCTACAGGCTCTTCACCAGAGGTTTCAGCAGACTCAGTACCTAGCCTTACCGGAGCGCGCGGATTTGGCGGCAAAATTAGGGCTGACCCAAACGCAGGTGGGTTTCATTATCCTTGACCTTGATAGAAACGATGTTTTTTCTGTAGGCTGTTTACTAAATTATAATACATTTCTATACATTTTTTTATTCCATATTAGATATTTTAAGTAGGTCTAGTCATATTAATTATTTATTTAAGAAATGCTAGTTACAACCATTAAACTTTGAATATCCATTGAACCGATACCATTGATCAAATTTGCTTCAAATAAAATTAAAGATTCAAAGGTCACATACCTCGAATAATGTCTGAGACTATACAGTTATGACAATGTGTGCACAAAACGAATGAATAGCCTTTTGACTTAACTGACAGTAGGCTATGCATAACAGAACTCCAACCATCCCCTAAATGTTTGTGGTTGAATGAGGCAAAACAAAACAACCTTCCTCCTTGGTTGAATGGGGATGGGGGTTTATTGCGGCTTTCTGCACTGCTCAAGACCAAATGAAAAGGCTAATTGGAGAGCTTTGTTAAGTCAATCTCTTAATGCAGCTTAATTCTCTACATGTATCCTTAGTCTCATATTACCATTGTGGCCAAAACCTTCTCTGTGATTTAAAGAAAACATAGCTCAACAGCAATATTGCATGTCCAAATTGTCCTAACAGAGTATCAAAAAGATAGTAGTGTTGGAGAAGTTACTTATAATAAATGTGCTATGGCTGAAGAAACCATTTTGGTTCCAAGTAAAACCCCTTTGAAGTAGCTCGATTTTCAAAGAGGGTACTACGAGGAATCCAAAAGGGTTCTCCAATAAGGACAACAAAATAAGCTTTATTTATTTTTTTAATAAGAA
>JACXGI010003877.1:38820-58709 GCA_016801175.1 Esox masquinongy
ATATATATATATATATATATATATATATATATATATATATATATATATATATACATACATATATACATATATATATAGATATATACCGCAGAGGGAGATTCCTCAGAACTCTTAACAGAAGGTATCAAGTTTGAACAAGGCAGTCCCGCTGTGGGGAACAAAAGGAAACTTGTTAACTTAACCTGGATTTTCATTCCTTTTTTTTACTAAAAGGTAGTGTGTAGTTCCAGTAGTTAGGCATACTGTTGAAAATGTAATTACAGGATAATTTTTACAAATTCATGTTGGTTCCTCATTCTGAAAATAATTTATGGTCCAAGAAAAACTGTAATCCATGGTTCAGTTTTATTTTAACAGCCATTACAAACTTTAGCTAACTTCAGCCACTTCTAGCTAAAAATAATTGAGTTTTTACATTTACCTCCCTACATTCAGACCTTGCTCAAACTCTACTTCCCTACTGAGCATTTTGTTTTACCACCTCTGGTCTTTTTGGATTCCCATCCAACAAGAGGGCGGTTTCCGCCTCAGTCCAGTCTAAACTCTTCTCTATCGTGGCACACCAATGGAGTAAACAGTTTCTCTTGATGGTAGGACAACAGAGTTCCTACCCATGCATGTTCTGAAAACTTTTTTTAAAACTTGACGCTTCCCTGTGATTTTACACATTTATAAAATACGGACAATTATACAGTTTGAAAATTCCCAATAAAACATAACAGTTCTTTTCTGATTTTTAGCACTATTTTTAGCACTCTTTCTAGAACTATTTTTAGCACTATTTTGCCACTTTCTTGTAGAATTGTGTTTTCACAAAAATTTGTTGGTGTTTTCGGAGATGACATGAGTGGCATTGTTGCGCTAGGCCTACATATAATTAGGACAGAAAAAAGGGGTTGTTATTGTATAGTTGACACTGCTCATTCCTGTTTCCTATACAACGGTTGACAAATAAGGTGTTTTTAAGAAAATCTTTGCAAAGTATTTAAGCATTCTTCAGGAATCAACGTTTTGAGAGTAATATTGTTTACTTTTTCAAATTAACACAAACTTTCCCAGTTCATATGAATTATTACCAGTTTTTAAAACTTTTAAATACTGTTAGGATTGTTTGAAATTAAAAGTATTTTCACAGGACAAGGGAATTTTCAAAATATTGAACATAATTAATTATATAATATTATTCTAGATGTAATTTTTAAGCAACATGAATGCTACTAAATTCAATTTTGTCCACCTATAAAGATTAAATGTTCCTAGCGGCAAATGATTTGTCTGAGTTTCAATAATCTCATATTATAATCTCATATTAATGTAATGACTAAACAAATATATTTTCAAATGATCTTTTTATGACTGGGTTGTGTGAAATTCCCTCCTAGCTATCATTAATTTATTTCATTATTTTGTCAATCAAAGATACTTACAGAGCTACTTAAAGGAGCTACTGTATGGGGGTTAACTGTCTTGCTCAAGGTCAAAACTTTGCCAGCTCAGGGATTTGATCTAGCAACCTTTCAGTTACTGGGCAAGTGCTCTAGACCAATAGCTGCAATAACTGTACATACCTCTAAGAGCATAAATGGACGTAATTAGTGACAAATCAAAGTAATATCAAAACAAATGAGTTGATTTGAGGTAATTTCAAGATGCTTTCATATTTTTTACAGGCTTGCATAGACCTTTTGCTTGTGGTGGCTAAAGTCAGCGGATGTTTTCAAAGAAAACTTATTTTGTTGCTCTTGATCCATAGATTTGAAGATTTGCATTTACTCTAAATAACACCAAACTACTGCAAAAATATATCTAAATGCAGAAATGCATGTTGCCTTCTTATATCAGCTTGTGTTGCCGATCTAAATATTGTTTCCTACAAGTACCACCAATCTAAACGGTTACAGTTATTTTAAGGGACATTCCACTGTAACTTTTGGTAAAGACTTTGTATTTTATTCTTGCACATAGAGCACATGTAAATAAACAACAGCAAACTGCAAAATATATATCTAGGCTTTGGCTCTGTAGCTTTGGTTAACACTCTTGACATGCTATGCTTGACCTGCTCAGATTTCCTAATCTACTATTTTACTATAGATGGTTTCTTGAAAAAAATATTAAAAGGGATAGGGTCAACATGAAACATAACAAGCGTCACCTTTTAATTGAGGGGCAGACAAATTAATCACATGAAGTACTGATCTTCATCTTTACAAATAACCACGTCTTTACAATAGTAACAGTGAAAGCCAAATAGGCTACGTTTTGGCTGATGGATAGACATCAAACTGCTGATTTTTCAAAGATAGATTTAATTAATATAAAATTGAATTTCTTGAGTTCTTCAATCTTGGTTAGGACACCTAATTTAATATAACATGCTTTAATTCAATATCAATGCGCATCAAACAACAACTCATTTTGAGGAATGGCTCTTACATTACTGCAAAACCGTGTCTGTAAAACTCTGATATTGCTGCTGAAATTGGTCTACAATGGGAAAAATGGGTCTACAATTAGTTGGTAATGGGTGTAGATGGGCATACGTGCATAGACATGCTCAGACACACACAGAGAGGGGGGCAAAGTCTTTTTTGCATTATTAATTAATGTGATATTATGGAATCTATCCAGAAAGTATGGCAGCCATTCCCTTTGAATCTGTAAAGATAATGGAACAAACAGGTGGTGAGCATATTGTTTAGCGCCAGCATCTCACCAAGCACATCTGTCTCTCATCTTCAAGCCTTTAAAAGTTGTTTTGCTCAATAAATTGTAATTATATTTTACAGGCTGCACATTTTATTTCTGGATCTAAATTCAATAATATGTATTTATTTATGAAAGGACAGAGAAGTTGTCAGACTTAAGTTGCCCCTCAGACATGAAAAACTCTCGCAAAAATCACTGCACTGCAAATCCTTGGTCTGATTTGACTTTTTGTCTTGTTGAATTGTTAATCATCTCGAGCTATGTGGCATTTATGAATATTATATATCATTGCAAACTCCATCAAAACACTATTTTTAGTAAGCATAATACATCATAAAAGCCACTGACCACCCTCCTTGTTTAGCTACATTGTTATTGGAGCTCCTCAAGCGCAGTTTTTACACTATATATTTAGCATGGGACCGATGTTGTCAGAATCATGCATCATTGGCCACATAAAATGTGAAACAATGGGGAGCTAGCATTTAATTAAGTATTAAAGAGTTGCTTATCCATTCAGCTGAAAAATAATGTCGTTTTGGATCCATGCAGTGCAGTAGCAAAGAAATTCGAAGAAATTAATTCCAAATATCAGTTTCAAGAACGAATGCCATATTGTAAACGAGACATTTATGGACCAATTTTCTAGGCAATTTTAAAGTTATAAAATGTGAGCATCGATAAAATTTAAGAATAGCCTACATAATTTCTATTGTGTAGAGGACAAATTGTGTTTGTGGTCGGGGGGATTCCCGTCATATTTTGACATGTAATAAACATCTGTTTTTATCTTTTTAGGTGAAAATATGGTTTCAAAACAAGCGCTCGAAATATAAAAAGATCATGAAGCATGGCAGCGGGCCGGAGGGGGAGCATGTCCATAGTACGTCATCTATCTCTCCTTGTTCACCTGGAATGCCACAACTTTGGGAAGTGTCCATGGCAAACAAAGGGACCCATATGCACCCAAACAATTACATGAACAATTTTGGTCATTGGTACCCAAACCATTACCAGGATGCTATGTCCAGACCTCAGATGATGTGAGCGGACGATTCCAACACATTGTGCAGACAGCGTTGTAAAGACGCACCTGGCAATATCGAACTTCTTAAGGGCCTAAAAGCTGCCACACTCAACCGCATTCACCTATAACATTTGAACTGTGTGTCAGCGTATGTTAAATTTAGTCTAAATATTTTATTTTATTGTAATGTATGTTTTTATGATGATGTCTTATAGGCTACAGGTCCAGGGTTATTTCTTATGTGTTCACCTTAAGCCTGTTCTTTAGTTTAGAACTGCGTTGTTGAGAAGTGTGCAGGCAGGTGGCAAAATTGTATGGTGCAGCTGGAGAAAAGTAGCTAAATATGTGAAATAATTAATGTGATTAACCGGATTGCCCCAGTTTATGTTTGTATTGTCTCGTCTAAGAAAATATGAATTTATGTAAATAAATTGCAGAACTGTTTGATGTGACGAATTAAAGTGTCAATTATTGTGAAAGTATGGATAGTTTTTGATCATTTAAAAGTCATTTGTTTGACACTGCCTGGATGCAATTAACCTCAAATGAAATCTGCATGCGAAAATATAACAACGTAAACCTGTAGGCCTATAAAATGTGTCAAATGCATTTTGATCTATAGGCCTACTCTGTCAAATGCCGAGTTTATCACTTTACATAAATCGTCTGTAATCTAACCGGGGGTAATACTGGAGTCCTAGTTATTTTACCTTAATGCAGACGAAGCACTTTGCTGTTGGCTTTGTACAGTAGCCTAGATTGTATTCGGAATGCTGTGACGGGGATTCGAACTGGGGTTGCTGCGGCCAGAACGCCCCGTGACTAGACCAGTTTATACCGTATTCTCAAAGAGCCCTTTCCCATGCATTCTGATTGTGCTCATACTTTTAGACAGGTGTAGACGATCAAAAAACTCAGTGTGATCTGATTGTGATAAGTGTTAACAGACAAGGTCATGTTAAAATCCTGACAGAATCTGTTCCAGATCAGGAGAAGATTATGACGGACGAATCATTTCATAAGCAGGACAACTCCAAGTCTCGAGCCAAGTTATATTTTCATGAACGTGTCCCAGGCGTTATCCACAATAACTCATATCCAACACGCCCACACATTGAGGGGGAGTCCTCCAAATACTGACCACCACTGTAAGTTATAAAAATATGCAGAGAACCTGCTGCGTAGTTCAATGTAAATGTAACCAGGTCAGAAATTCCGACGGTTAAATGCTTCCACGTAATGAACTCCATCCTGCGAGAAGAGGCCAGTGACTTTAGGCTATTGTGCGGAAAAATGGGGTAGGTGCTGGGGACCATGGTGTCCAAGTAGTTTTCACGTAGCCATTTGCAAAGCATTTTACTACAGGTAAGATACTTAACTCGTTTGGTATAGTCTCTTTGTAATTCCAATCACGACTTGTACATATTTATAGATCTCGTGTTTGTCAGCCCTTGGCTAGCTAAATTTCCCGGAAGGTTACAATTTGCCAACTAGACTAGCACTCGCATTTAGCGTAGTTACGAAAAGAGGCAGGAATGAAGCATTACCATAGAAACCTACTTTTTAGTAGTGACAGGACTACGCGTGCGAAAAATATTCTTTAAACATTTTGTACTTTAATGTATTTTTTAACTGACTAATCACGCCTCTAGCACACCTACAGCGTCACTGGACAACATGTAGTGCATGCATCATCTGTGTGTGCGTGTGCAACAAAAGGTTACACATTAACGTTGATGCCATTTCGGTCGAATGCAACGCTTACACTAACTGCCTCTGCAATAAAATGCTGCCAAGCAAAAGCAGCGTTCCATTTCAAATGAATATACTTCTGGCCAAAACGCAATGACGCTGTAGATATGATCGAGAAAGACAACAAGAGAATTTGCTGTAAGACAATGGTTAACCATGGAAGCCACATGTTGTTTTCCCCTAGTCAGGCGGTGCTGAAGGTTCTGTTTATTAACAACTGGAAGAATAAACAGGGCTAGTCTAAAAAAAAGATACCCATTGCAAACGATTAATATTAATGTCTCTTTACGCACGTTATTTATGGAAATGTCTGGGCATGTCATTGGACCTAGAGTCTCAGGAAGATAGTTTCCGTAATCTTACATTATTGGAATCAGTACATTTTTGGAATAAAGATTGTTATATATTGTTATAAAAATTTACATTATGCAATGCATATGACTACACCCATGCCATAAACCTTAAATCTAAACTAAAAAAATGCCTTTCATGACCTATTCGAATCTTCAAGACAAAAAGAAATACTGGTGTTCAAACGTAATTGTGTGGCTTGTTGATGTACAGATGCTGCTTGTTTTGCTTGAAAGGCAAATCGAATGCGAACTATACCCTTTCGCTTCGAGGTCAAAGCCCTTATGCTCTCAGAAGATTAGGAAGAGGGAGCACATCTGGGCTAGTGAAAAATATAAAAATATGAAAGCTTTTAGTTGTCCGGGATAATTACCAACTATCCAAAGTCTGCGTAACCCACGAGAGGAGAAAACTAGTCCTACTGAAGTGGCATGGAGCATTTGTCACAGCTCGACACAGGTGTTCAGTAGATTAAGCTACATGTTTTTTTTTCATTGACTTTAACAGTCATTATGGAACGGGTAAATAAAACATTTCCAACTAGGACTGCACATGTTGCTGTGTCAATGAGAAAACTGACTGGTAATTGTATTGCAGTAGCCATATTTGTATGAATATTTATGTTTTCATACTTTTAAGAGCTCTTTGTGTTTTGTATTTTGCGGGGACGTCGCAAACACTCTACACCGAAATTAGGGATTTCCTCACTTATTTGCGTCGTTGACTTAAAAAAAATCGAAATAACACGTCGTGTGTAAAGGGGAACGGGCACTGCCAAATTCCTAACAGCATTTCCCCCTCCTTCTCTGAGTAAATCGAGGAAGAAAACTGTCTGTTGTCATAATAAAATGATAAATGAGTGTATTAGGCCCATTCGATCACCAAGCAGTGACTGATTAATAGTACTTCGCACAGATTTGCACATTCTGGCATTCAAACTGTTTAAACATGTGAACAAGCTATTTATATTACTTTAAACAGTATCCACTAGAGCAACGTGATGTTCAATATGGTGGAAACTGCGTGTTGAGCATTGATTGAAGACATAGAATGTATGCGTTTTAGAAGGAAAAAATAAAGTATAACCTTTTTCATGCATCACAAATTGCTTTCCGATTAAGTTCAGAAAATAAGTCTAGTCGAGTTTAATTGAGATCATAGGCTTTTCAAAAGGGAATCTGCCAAATTTAAAAAGCAAAATGGCAAAATATGTATACAAAATGTGTTTAAACACAACAATATACGTTAGCGATTAAGGAATATACCTTAACGATGTTTTTATCCTTTTTCTTAATTAAGATTTTTTTATTTATTTAGCAGCGATGGAGTTTTATCTCTATTTATAGTTTACGTACATCATGAAAAACAAGTGGAAAATACAAACGTAATACAAAAAGAAAAAACTCGTCTGCTGTTGATCCACCATTACCCATAACACCTTTACCTCAGCCATTGTCATAGACATACTGTGCATAGACTTACCTTTAGGTGTCTCCCGATGCCTTGCAGAAAAAGAGAAAAGAGAAAGAGCTTAAGAACCTTATATTCACCCTTTCTTTCAAAAAGATAAAGAGAACTACTAAATTTACATTTCCTTGCCATCCATGAAATCTTTATATTTATATATATACCCCACTTTCCCTTTCTCCATTTGCTGTGATAATGGACCTTGTTAACAACATGCACGCCTTGTGAAAAAGACGCCTAGGCAAATGTTGCTGAATGAAGTGATGGGACATCAGACAAAATTACAGGCAATTTCCCATCTCAAGATTAGAATAATGGATGCTCAAGTTGGACAGACTCAGGCCTTTCAAACAGAGGAATTATCAGGCGGATTCAAGGGAAACTCAAAAGACTGTATACATGTGACAGACAAGGCAAAGCCTGGAAGTGAGTGTGGAAGATGGTTCATGATGTGGATAAAAGAAGTTCTAATGGATCAATGCTACGGAGGACTGCCTGGCTTATCAGGATTGGAGGTGTCTGGCTGGTTTTAATTGCAGCCTAGCAGTGAGAGGGAGCATGGGGATGCTGTAGTCTAAATCCCAGTGGCTTTAGCGGTGGCGAATAGCAAAGCCGCTTGATGGTGATTATTGTTATTAACTTGAGTGATCTGACATTTAGTGTAATGTGTGGAACCACCCGTTTAGGGAGAATGTTCCAGTTTAGTTTCATTTAAGAGGATAGTTTATTCCTGTACAACTAAGCACACCCATATCCCACTTTGCACAAACTGGTCGAATCAACAGAATTTCACACAAGCACAAACGCACCAAATATTTGCACACAGCAAATAGTGAAAAACACAATGACATCAATGTGGATGAAGGCAGCCTACCAAAAATGCCATGATCATGGTTTATCTAATCCACCAGCAGTAAGGCACCACCACCTTCCCTAGACCCGGGGTCAACCGGGGTTCACAAGTCCACAGCTGTCAAGAATGCCTTTCTCATTTCATTTAATTTACGTATGCAGCAAAACGGTGCCGGTGAGTGATTCCAATCCAGTGGGGAGACATCGGGCTTTGAATATGTGTGGGACAGCTGCAAACGGTCTTTCCATGGCTACATTTGACATCCTGACTACATGTCAACCCCCAGTTCAACCCATACACCAAAACCATGGGGACCTCAGTGACAGAACCGTGTTGACTGTTACTCTGGTTGGGGAGCAGAAGAGCTCAGGAACCCTGCACTGTCTTTATTCCGGGCTTTTCTGATGTGTTGTCCTGGCATATCATGTTCAAGTTCAACTGTTCATGACCGGCTAAGGCACTTACATTTGCTAAAGTTTGGAGATGATAAAGAGACCTTTGTGACGTCTACGGCCCACACACGCTCACACCGTGCCCAGACCCACCCGGTGCATTTGTCCTCAGCAGAAATAGCAGGATCCCCTGACAACATATAAGCAGTAAGCCGTGACCCCGGCCACACACGGCGAGGGAGGCCCACAGGGAAGGTCATATGGGCATGTATATCTGAGATACAAGTAAGCTATAGGGCTGCACATAGCCTGGTGGTTAGAGTGTAGGACCATTAACCGAAAGGTTTTTAGTGTGAGTCCCTGTGGTAAAGAAAAAGGTGCTGATTTATTCTGTCGAAGTCGTTCTGAAAAGGAATGTTTGCGAAGCAATGCAAAAATGTAGATCATGAGGCGGTCAAAACCCAAAGGGTAATTAAAGGTACTGCAATACAGTGAGCGATTCCAAAATCCCTTAATACTAAATGGTAATGCCTGAAGTGTTGAATGTTTTAAAGGTTGTCCTCTTTGTTATGTCGCATATTGAATGCAGTTGAATTTCTTAGTCATCTCCTAAATTTGTCGTTCCCAACCTTTTTCATTTGCTGTACGACCTGCTCAATTTTGCTCTGCCTGGAGTACCAGGGAAGTTTCCCAGTTCATGCTCATTTTACCAGTAAGCTTGTGGGGTCCTTGTACCCTTGGTTCGAGACCACTGTAAAATAGGTACTTTCTTAATAGAAAGTGAGTTATCCTGTAAATAATTGTATTGGAGCTTATATTGCATAAAAACTCAGTATACAAGTAATCATATAACATAACATTGTTGTTATACATGTCTAAACTACAGAAAATTAACAAAGTATCTTTAACCTATCTTTAAATCATTAACAAAGTATTTCTAATATATCTTTAAATCAGTATTTCTGTAGTTTTCTCACTGGAAAGGAGAAACTGAGCTTCCCAATAGAGATGAAGTAAAAATACTCCCCACAAATTATGCCTTTGACAAGATCATGACATCATTTACCCATGTTTTATATTGTGCCAATGGTGTCTCAGACGGCATGTATTAGCAAGACTCATATACTGTACTTAAACCGGCATGCTAAAATTTCAACACTAGTCAACAGACATTAACACATGCTCGTTATGGAGCCACCATGTGGATATGAATGTTCTTGCGTAGAATGTTCTTCCATATTTTGAATTTTGACAGTTTTCGCAATAGCTGTGTATGTATCTGATGTACTGCATACATATTTATGTTTCATGAATGTTTATTGGTCATTTTTTTTATTATATTGTTTACGGTACTTACGGTATATTACATTGACAAATCTTTGCCCATAAAGTTTGCAGATCGGTTATTTTGCTCATTTGTTAATGCCAGATCTCTATGGCAAGACTTATCATTCAACAGTTGTGTCATTGTGGCCAGCAAACAATGCCTGGGGGCCTCGTGGTGGTGCCTATTGACTTTCTATGGTCTGGGGTTGATGGGTTTAGTGTTGGACCAGGGCTGAATTGCCTTCTTGTGGTTGGACAGACGCCTTCAAGTTCAATTGTGGTTGTTGGCCATTGAGTGCGTTCTCCATGTGTGTGTGGTGAGTACTTTGTGGTTAAGGAAGCAATGTGACTAAGAAGCAGAACAGCTTGGCGAGATTTTCTTTGAAAGACATGTCTCGAATTTTGATTTTCCTGAGACTTTCAGGAGATGCTGCAGTGAGACAAGGCCATAAGTGCAAACACAGTGAAATTCAGAGGGAATCTAAAACAGGTTGAAATAAAATAACCAATCAGAATATCAAATTAGGAATTTTCTAATTGTGTTTTACCCAAGTGTGTTCTGACTCCTGGTCCAACCTATCGGTTTCTGGGACCAATCAGACAGAACCCATTAGTTTCTGGGACAAATCAGTTGGTTTGGTCATTTCTGCGTCCACACGGAGGAGTTTAGATCAAAACGTTTAGATGACAAGTCAACTGATATAATTGTGCCGGATAAAAAATATATCACTACACGGTCCTGTCAGCAAAAATTAAAGTGGGAACATATATTGTAATCTATAGACTGCACCGCAGATTGTAATTAAAACGCCAAGACATCAAAATTCTGTTGCTTCAGTTACGATGAGGAGTGGCATTTTTCTTTGAAGTCAACCAGCTGGCCCACAGGTAGCCTTGGAAGAGACAGGCACACAACCCACACTCCCTTCTCTCCCTGCAATGATTCCAATGCAGAACCAAGCAGGAAGTTTGCAGAGAATTGCTGCACCTGTCTCACTCTGGTACCATGCTTTAGCCAAATGCCAATACTGCACCTTGACAAATAAGGAGAATAAAGTCAGTCAAAGCCTGAAATTTTCAGAGGACTTTCGCACTGACATCTAGAAGAAAACTGATAAGGTTTGGAAGGAAGGTGAATGTTGTGTCTAGCCAGGTAGCTGGCTAGCTTAGCATCTAGACCACTGAGGGCATTATCCTTTGAATCTAGATCCAAGGGATATCTCTCTCCAGATAACATAACAGAGTTCGGGTTAACAAAGGTCAAAGAACTGAGACAGTTTGGTAGGTGAATTCTCCACCTCGACCACAGAAAAATAGGGTGGCTCCCCAGAAAGGATCTCATTCAAACACTTCCAACAAGACCATATCTTCATTGTGTTGGTCTGAACCAACCTCTGATTCTCTCTTGTATGGCTTGGAATGCCTGAAAATATTCTACCTAACTGGGACAAAGCTGAGGTTGATCGGGCAGCAGAGGCATTCATTTCAGACTTTATCCTTTGCAAAGACTAAACTTGTCTCTCAGGTGTAACTGGGAGCCATCTGCATCATGTCGTGAGGATCTGTGGAAGCGATGTCAAAGCCACATGAATTTGACGCGACATGGTCTACAACACAAACCCGAAGAGGAGATTGGACTACTCATGCCATTTTTACACTACAGTAGCTTTATATAGACGCGCAAGACATTATGCCAGATTTGCATTTGAGATTAATAAAAATATATTGCGTAACTGAGGTCTAAAGAGTGTATTGGAGTGGAATGAGTAGGTAGGAATTCTGGTTCTTCATGTCGTAGCAGCTCTATGAACAGAATCCGATTTTTTTTTGTTGGGCACAACTAAAAACATCTCACACTGGCATTAAAAATATTATCACCAGCAACAGCACTTGTTCGAAAGAAATTGCCATGTTTTCCACCAGATTAACAACATTGTCTGTGAGTTTATACTCCTTCCAGGTCAGTGTTCTGGCCAAATAGAACACTGACCTGTGAATAGAAAATTGTATTTGCATTTTATGTTAATGTTATTTAAATGAAATAGTGTCCATTATAATTGATAGTGTTCTCTACAATAGTCCAAATAGTCTTTAAGCCATCACAAGCATAGCATGGGATTAATCAATCAATGTGCATGTAAAAACATAGATATCAAAACAATCCAAATAAATAGACCTAAAAAGCATGCCAAGAATATTACAGTGAGAGCTGTGGTTTTGATAATGTTAAATGTTTCATAATAGGACAGACATTTTGAGACATTTAACACTGTTTTTAAAACCAACACTTCAACACTGGGATTAATAGGTCTAATAACAACACCAATGAGAGTTAATTTAACACCTAATTCTACACAAGAAATACGACAAGGATGAATCTGTTTGAAGTAACACTGGCCAATTTGCTGTGTGGCTAAATGTGTAAGAGGGGCATCATGGACAACGTGAGCTCCTATTACCTTTAAGACTAAGGGCCAAATTAAGAATAACATGCAAAGCATACTTTATATAACCAAAGACATTAGCAGAATCATTTTCTTGTTCTTAGTTGGGTAGTCCAATTATGTTGTTTATCACAAATGACAGTGAACAAAGGTGGGGGAAGATATGCTAGAATAGCAGTGGGACGAATTTGAAACCAGGCACTCAACCCTATGTGTTCTGGAGGCTGTGGTTTATACCCCTACACCACGCAGATTTGTTTTATAGCACCAAAAAGGCCAATATTTTTTGCAATTTACAACATTAAAAAACAGATATTCTTTAATACAACTGGGTGTTGAATGTAAACAATATAGCCCAGGTAAATAAAGACACTGACTGTAGCGTCCAATATTAGGAGGCTACAGTAGCTAGGCTACTAGGTAAAAGAAAATATTTTTGTCTTGTCGTAACAAAATATCCAGATTAGAAACAATGAAAAAGATTGGTGTTGAATATATTTAAGTTCTAAGAAATAATTAAGTCTTCTCTCTTCAGCTGTTGGCAATCGAACTGTAGTCTTACTTACCTTACCTCATCTACCTCTTATCCCCATTTGCAGTCTTGGGCCTCCAAGAAGCGAAAAATGTAACCCCCTATAAGCCCTAGCATCATTCCGGCCCAGAGGAGGTTTGTGGCTAGGTGGGGTATTGTGCATGAAGAAGGTTGTCAAAGATGTGTACTCCAAAAATCAGGGAGTGGCAGTTCAAGCAAGCCAAGAAATATGCTTTTGCAAAATAAATGACTTACGATAGTTCACATAATTTAAATGTCGTCTTATATCGAACATTAAATGCTTCTGTTCTGATACCATAAGGTGGGATTGCTCAGGGCATAAAATGTTGTGCAATGGTGCCCATACATTGGTTGGTGCTCTGGGTATTGCCCATGAGCCTCAGCTTTAGCAGTTTGGCTTTAAAGCATGATTTTAGCAAGATACTTAATATTCTTGGGGTTATATATGAGGTACACATAGTTTAAAAAGGAAAGCAAAACAGAGACCTGAAAAAATAAAATCAGTAACACAAATAAGGAGAACAATGTATTAACGTAGATGTTAAATTAAGTGCAATATTGTCAAATTATTAATATGTTTCCAACTCACCTCAAGCACAACATGTATATTTCAAAATGCCTCTGACTTTTCCATATATCAGATTGGTGACAGTTCTAATTAGGAAATTACGTTACATGTTGATGTTATATGAAATCATTATTGTAAACTATGTTGTCTTATATTTTTTGTTCAAAATTAAATATAGCAATTTACATTGTAATTGGTTGTGTTGACGTGAATACGAGAAGTGTCTTATCCTCAATGTTTAAAGTCTCCAAGTTTAGGGACTTTGCTCTGGGCTGTTTTGAGTAACATTTCAGTGCATTATCCATGACTGGCCCAACATCAATGTAGGCATATTTAATAAATAAGCGCTATCTTCCCATTAATGCTGCCTATGAGGATCTTGGATGAAGTGTGTAAAATATGTGACAGAATATGCATAGAGTACCAGCTCAGATTTCTTGCCCTATCAGAACAAAGAACTGATTGTCTCAGGCTCAGAGCAAGAAAGCATTTTCTCACTTAAGGTAAATGATGTGAAAGAGCTTAGAACTTGCAACAATGGTGGTTGCATCTCAATGTGATGTTCCTCAAACTGGATTCATAGCTCTAAACTTAAAAAAAAGTTTAGTAAGATCACTTTTTCTTGGTAAAAGAGGTGCACAGTAATTTCTATATTGAATGGGATGTTGAGAAGAGTCAGAAGGCACTGCAATGCAGGGCAGATCAATATTTTGTCATCAGTTCTGTAAAATTGTGCCAGTTGTATACTGTCACTAAGTATGACGATATTTATCTTACAGTTATAGGAACAAAGAACTCTCATAGTAAGACTTAGTTTAATTGATAGTATATTTTAAAAACATTCTAATAATGTCAATCCATATACATCCACTTCTATTGAAAAGGGGAAACATTTATAAAAGCTTTCATATTTCATATATTTGTAAAATTTGTAACATGTAAGCCAATTGAACCTGCCCTCAAAGGTGAGTATCCTATGAATTAATAACTAGTATAACAAGAAAGGTGAGTTCCTTTTCTTTTTATAATTGAAATATTAGGCTTAACTTGTTTTTGTTTACAGCAATTTCATGAAAATTATGTATTTTGGTTGTGTATATTTAGGCAAAAATCTACATTTTTCCATTTAATGTAATATATTTAAGAGTATGTTACAGAGAGGCTTTCAAAGACTTTAATAAATTAGGCCTGATCCAGCAAAAGACGGGTTAAAATATTTTGGCACCTTTTCTGCCCTCGGATGCTCTTGTTTTGAGTGTGTTTCCCTGAGGCACCAGACTTACTTCAGTATTTTTCCCCTTACTTGGCTGTAGTCTATTCTTTCTTGTTATCTGGCAACAGAATACTAATAAAATCAAGCGACTCCAACATGTCTGCTTGCCTGTCGCCTCCTACAACCTCTTTGCACGCAACTTTTAAAATCAAACCTGGGCCGATACTGGTTGCATTAACCTACAGGAAGGCTTGCAAACCGTCACAGACAGATGTAACCCTTTCGTCCTGCTGGCCATAAAATATTTAGTGCAACACTCAGCAATGAAGAAACAGACAGGATATATAAATACAACATAAACGATATATGGTTTCTATTATCCAATCTTTTGGACAAGCCAAACAAAGAGTAAACAAATAATATATGAGTCATCTATAGTGAGTAAAACCGTTGCAAAATAATTGGCACAAGGGAAAATTACAATATTCAATTGATAGGCTATCTTTTATTCGTTTTGACAGAAAGACAATAATAACATACTAATTACAACATGAATATAAAAAGGATTCCAGCACCACAGTGCAGTCTTTCAATTCCAAACAAATATGATCTTAGTGGTTCTGCTTTCTATTAACACCTATGTACAGCCTTCGACGTTTAGTAAAAATCGATATAAATATGACCTGAGTTTCTGACGCGCACTCTGCAAACCCATATATATCATTGAATAAAGATCAACTGCACAGTTTTGACATTATTGTGTTTGGATCTTGTTAAAATATGATTTTGCATAGGCCTAGTCATTTACAAAAAGAAAAAAAGAAATACAACGTAAGCGATAAATAATTGAAAACCATGCACGCCAGACGTCTTTTAAATACAAGTGATTTGACATCCCTTATGTGCTTGTGAATTTGAAACTGAGTTTTGAAATATTCCCATGGTAGGCAGCTTAAAATTGGGTTACCCAACGTTTCAGGGAATGATCTAATGCGCTCAATATTATCCAAAAGACCTTTGTCAGTTCTACGTCCAAAACAGGCCAGCTTATACTTTTAGGAGCTCAATCAAGTTCAGTTGATTTCAAAGGGCCTTGTATTAAGATCGTTTTCGTTTTCGTTAATAAACAGCCCCAACGCTTTGCTGTGGTACTGGGTGATGCACTGCGCCCGGGTGCTGTAGATGCGATCCCTGTTGGTACCAGTGGTTGTTATAATCCTCCAGGTAGGGGGGCGAAGAGTTGAGGGGCGTTTGCGGCACCTGGGGCCTGCTGGCCGGGGTAGTGAGAGAGTTATTGTCCCAGACCGCAGGGGATGGCGGTGAGTTGCACGCCATGGAGTCGCTGGCGTTTGGACTGTGATCAAGGGGAACCTCGCCGTTCTTGTAGAGCTTCTTGAATTTGGACCTCCGGTTTTGGAACCAAATCTTGACCTGTTAGGTGGAATATTAATATTATTAGTCTAAATGCCATTTCAAATATATTGGAAATCTTTATTTGGATATTAACCAAAATAACTGTGAGATCTATTGTTTCTAAATAGGTGAATATTATTTTCAACAAAACATCATAAAACCATAGGTAGGCCTAAGGACTTAGCTCAAGAACACAAACATCAACTCTTTTGTTTAAACTACTCTGGACAAAATTTAAAAGCAATATAATAAATTATAGTTCTTTACAGAAAAAAAAACATTTGTCAGAAAAAAAACAGCTAGGCTTGAATCATTTGGCATATTAGGCCTTTGCTATATATGACACATTTATGCACAGCCTGAAAGAGGTACTTAGGGCCTCCTAAAGAAAACAAAGGAACTAGTTATGGGTCATTAAAACTGCCCTTAAAATGCGTATAATCGTCTGGATATATTTACCTGTGTCTGCGTCAGACCAAGTTGAGCAGCAAGTTCGGCTCTCTCGGGTAGGGCGAGGTATTGCGCTTTCTGAAAACGTCTCTGCAACGCTGCTAGTTGGTAGCTGGAGTAAATAGTTCTCGGCTTGCGGATTTTCTTGGGTTTTCCATTAACCATGCGAACTTCGGGTTCGGGTTCTTCTTTCACTATAAAGAAAGAAGCAACAATGGCATAATTCGTTTTCAACAGCCTATCAATAATGGAACAACCCATAGGCCTAACAATCCCAAAACAATGTAATAAATATTATTATTGATCATAATGATATTATTAAGCTTGTTATTTTTATAAGTAATATATTATGTATATTATCTTGATAATGTTGTTAAAGGTTAGTTGATGTAACAATAGCAATATCTGCATTAGTGGTACAACTGAACAAATATTTAAAAATCTCGATACTGCTCAACACGTACAAATGCCCTTAATAATTGCTCAACGTTTTGTGTGATAACCCTAAATATCTGCCGAGTTTTTCGCGGAAGTAGCTTCATATCAACGCAGTTATTAACAATCATTTTGTGACAAGCTGTTAATAGCTTGCTATTCTACATCGAAGTCTATCCATTTGCATTGGTCTAGTAATCATACTCCGGAAATCTGTATTAAATCTCACCCTTAAAAATATTTTAGCAGATCAAACTAATTAAATGACTGAAACAAATATAACTTATTTCCGTTTCAATGTTTTCCTGTCTGTGCGATCTACTATTTCTTCCTGCGGCAACTGTCCCAGAGTTAAGATAAGCCTACACCAATATAAAAGTTTTCCAGATATTATACCAGGTATATCAAAAAAAAGAACAACTCTAGAAGCTACCTCTTTTTAAGGAAAATATTTTTTTCTGTCTAACTCTCTTTTACTCTCTCCCACTCTAAGCTTACATGCATTTAGTGCGAGCACTTGTAAATGAGGCAAAACAGTATGTGACAGAAACAATGTATTTTTTTTTTATTTACCTGAGCTTTGAGGTGAAGCTTGCAGATGATCTCTGTTGTAATGTCCATATTGTCTGTAAGAATTTGTGTAAGGGTATTCAGACTTTGTGGGAAAAGCTCCCGCACCACCCATTCCATTCAGATTAAATTGGTGATGGTATGCATTCATTTGCTGACCGTAGGTTTGACTTTGGTAATATTCGTGATGGCTATGAGCCGTTTGTCCACTGTAGTAGCCCATGTCCGTGACTGATGACTCAGGAAGAGTCGGAGAGTCCTTGGAGGTCGGATGGCAACTCATAGATCCGGGGAGATCGGTCAAAAAGCTCGCTATCTTCTTCTCATAGGTCTGTCCGCTCATCATGGGTCGCAGCCCTCCAGAGAAAAGAAAGTCCACGATAATTCGTAAACACTGGACGATTGTGCTTCAGTGTTAAAAAAAATAGCAGTGAAAATATGAAGTCAGTGGTGCGCCCTAAATGCAAGTCCTTTGAGAACAAGTCATTCCCAAACTCTCCTAGCCGTAGTTATTCGGTTGTGGCAGCGCCCTACTCCGTGAAACTGAATTATAGAGCAATGGGGTGGATGCCGCGTTTTCATTGGCTCAAGTCAAGTCTCTTTATTCTCCTACTTGCCCTCAAGGCGAAATGGTTGCACTCAGTGAAGCCCTACCTTTGGCCAAAAGTGCCTAAACACGCATGCCTACTGGCGCGTCAGGTCTGGATTTCAGAGACAAGTTTAGAGTTATTTCGCTGTTGACAGCATCAGTCAAAAGCCTAGCAAGAAACTATAAACAAACTTTGCATGGCTTCTTGAGTGATTCTGTCCTTTGTTTGAAATAGAGCTCAGAGCCTACTGATACTTGTGTCCTACTACTTATCACCACTGTAGCAAGAACGCACGTCTCCTTTCTTGTGCTTATTCATAAGAAGAGTTAAGATACAGAGTTAAAACAACTTATTTATTGCCCCTAGCCTATCCATTCTAATTCAAAATGCAGAAGTGCCTTGTAGGACAGTGATCTTTGCAGTGAAAGAGATTGAAAAGATATGGCAACCAATACCTTGAATAACTTTGGGGAATTCTTTTGTCTGCGTTTGTGTTCGAAATCTATGTTAATCTAAAAAAAAACTGTTACTGTCAATGTCTAATGAATATAGGGCTCATTGGTTTAGGCTAAAAACATGAAGTACTAGAAGAATGAGGTGACGTTATATCCAGGTTATGTTGAAATGTTTTGTTGTTGCTGATACTGTCATCATCCATTGTTATTATGTGAAAGTTTGATTGATTTGATAGACCTGCCCTCTGAACCAAATATTCATTTTGAATATTAAAATGTTTCAAAATAACTAACGGCTAAATAACTATAAATGTTATAACACATGCTCCCTTCTGGTCTTAAAATTTATTGACGAGTTAATTTAAACAAATATAAAGTAAAAAATATAAACATTTTTTATTTGTTTCTTTTTGTGCTTTTATTTTATAAAAAAAGTTCTCAATATGGTAGAATGTTGAAAGCATGGGCAACACTGCGTCCTAGTGTTGGGTTTTATGGTTGTTGCAAACGTTAACCTGTTGATATAAAATGTTATTTGCCGGGCCGTAGGCGGCTGACCATTTCCGCATCTGAGCATGTATACCGTCATTGTCACTTAATTAAATTATAGTAAAACAAATATTTCCCGTAATGCATTTCAAGTACAACATTAAATTTCCTTCGCAATTTCTTTTCCCAGCAAGTGGCGAGGTGGGAAACTTGGAGTATGAGGTTATGCTACCCCCCTGTGGTCTACTGATATTCTAGGTAGTGAACGCAATTGCGTTTCTAAGATGGTAGGGGAATAATTACCGGACAGTTCGTGTCTGTTTCTGAAGAACCTGTGGATGAGTGGCTGGGGCTCAGTTTTTTCCGTGTCTACTTCTCATATGTATAGATCCTGAAGTTTCCGTAAATATACATAATACTCAGAAGTTCTCGGAAACTGTGACGATGATCGGGCGGCGTGCTGTTTTTCCCAACGGTATGGCAGGTCAATGGCTTGTAGACAGGCGGTCTGTTTAGGCAGCGTATCAAAAGCAAGACACATATGGTTTACTACATAGCATTCCTTAATGCAGACGTTGACAAAGGACGCTGATAGACTCTCCGCTCCGGTTACTTGTGCTACTGAGTGGCGGCCCAGTGATGAAACTGGCGAATGCCTATCATGTGCTGTCTTTCAAATTATGTGGTAGTATACTTCCATGATTTCAGGCAAGCAGGCAACTCGATCCTATGTAGCAACTCGATCATGGACACTGCTGCGTATATATATATATATATATATATATATATATATATATATATATATATATATATATATATATATATATATATA
>JACXGI010003878.1:0-58771 GCA_016801175.1 Esox masquinongy
TACTTTAGTTAAATGTATGGAATAAGTAATGCAAGTTTCTCTGGACACAAGTATCTGATGTAGCTGATTACTGAAATGTAACACAACCTGCCTTTTCCACATGGGACTCTTAAATCTGCATTTTCTACCGTTTATCTAATTTCTAACAGGCTACTCTTCCTCTATACATACTTTTCACTTCCCATGGCAGCCAATGGAAACGGCTCTAACATTTTGGTGGTTCTTTTCCAACATGCCTGCAGCTTGCCAACAGGGCACGATCGGAAAAGGAAGACAAGTTATCCCAAGCATATGCAATTAGCGCTGGAGTCTCTGTGGAGGGACAACAGCTATTCCAGACTATACATAAAACGTGAGTATTTTCTCCTTAAAAGGGCACTCTCTAGAATCCTGCTTCTAAAGTTTAACCAATTACATGACTTGTCCCCTTTACCGACCGAGACCGGAGCAGTATTAGCCAGTCCGGGTGGATTTGGGGGGGGGTAAATACGGCACGTGTCTACAATGAGTATGAGGAAACTACAAGTCAGTGCAAACTGATAGATGGAATGGCAAGCAAGTTTTAAATGGGAAATCTGGCACTTGTAACGGTTTTGTAGAAAAAAATATTTGGAACATTAACTTGAATCATTAACTGCAGATGTCGGTCTTTATGCTTGTATTTATGCAAGTGGAGTAGAAATCTTACATATGGCCCCTTTAATGCTGCCGCTCTGCTGGGCCCCACTATGAAATCACTTGCACCGAAATACTGTTTTAAAGGAAATGGGCTAGCCCATGCATTTAGATGGTCTTGTTTGAGGTTGGTAATACTAACACTGAATAATTGACCACACTGAATGGCACCCTTTGATTCACTAATCTTGTTTGTTTCTGTAAACCCTATCAAATGGTATGCATTCCATTATACCTGTTGGTTTTAATGCCATTGTAATGTTAATCCCTGATTTTGGCCAAGACTACAGTGAATGACCTATGATGAGGTCTTTGTTGAAATGTTTATTTCCCCGACACTGACCAACTTACTGAAACAGTTAATTCTGTAACGTTGTTGTTTTTCATTTGTTTGTTCTTTAGCATTGCGTCGTGCTGCATGGAGGCCAGCTTTGCCTCTAGCATGTGTACCCTGAAAGCTTTACCCTTGGTACCATGGCCAAGCCTGCTACAGCTGAACAGTAGATGGTGTGCTTTAATAAATATAAATATTTCTGCAGCATCAAAGACTGCAAATGGCAGGAGAAGAACATCATGGTGATGGACGACGTGGTCATCGCCCCACCTTACCAGGTGGAGAATTGCAAAGGCAAAGAGGGTAGCGCTTTAAGTCACGTACGCAAAATAGTGAGTATCCCCCCCCCCACCCTCACTACGACTCCCACTGTATACCACCGAAGACAGGAATGGCATTGCGTGAACGTTGACTGAGCGTAACATTCTGTTTGTCCCATCTTGTCCCTGGTAGGTGGAGAAACATTTTAGAGATGTGGAGAGTCAGAAGTCAGTGCCGCGGCCCCAAGCACAGCAAACACAGAAAGACTCCACTTTATCATCTTGAGCCAGAAGTTCAGTCTGGCAAGGAGAGTGTGGGAGGGGCAATGGGTTGGGGGATGTCACAACGTGAAAGGCAGTTTTGGTTTGTTCTTTTCTCTCCCCCTTCCCTCTCCCTTCAACATCAGACCGTGGTGTTCTCCTGCCTCCTACACCTTCAGAGGTGTTCAGCATTTTAAACAGGACAAAAGGGGGCCCCAACTGCGAGGGCAATGCCAGTATCCAGTTAATTTTTTAAACAAAACCTAACAAAAGTAAACTTAATTTGCCATCATTCCCCAACCACCAACTCACCTCTTCTTCCCTTCTGTTTCTGTTCTCCCATCAAGCCTGATCCTCACTCTATTTCACCAGGGGGGGGGAAAAAATCACTTTTTTATTTTTAATTGGTTAATCTATTTTCTAGAATTTTTGGATTTCAAAACAGTAGCAATTGCAAGAGATCAAGGAACTTTTCTAATATTGAAATACTTTTTGATGAGAACACACATTTTAATAGTTTTCTGGAAACCATATTTTTTATTTTATTTTTTAACAGCTGAATGAAAGGATATCAAAAGTGATGTGTGTGAATGGGATGAATGGGCACACACGATCTCACAAACCTCCTAATAGGTTATTCAAATGTTTTTTGTGAACTGGGACACTTCTTTCTTTTTTTAATTAAATTTTTTGAATACGCATTAATCTGATAATGTACATTAACTATTCCCCGGGTATTAGACATTAACAGCTTCTTAGAAAATACATTTAGATTGACAAATTTGAATTCATTTCCTTTTTCTGCAATCAGACAATATTGTCCACTTAAGCTTTTGCTGTGGGCCCACATAGTTTGTTTTAAAGGAGTATTTCACTATTTTTAAAGTTAAATGTTTCCTCACTTTAAGTAGTCTATGGGCCAAGAGTCTTATCAATGGCTAATTTTTCCACCATTACGAACTTCAGCTAACTTTAGCCATGCTAGCTGAAATTAATGGAAGTAATGGCCGCTTGTGAGTGTGTAAAAAGAAATAAGAAATCACTGAGTTCATATTGATTTTAATATTATTGAGTTAGTGTTTAAAAAAAGCAATATATATTTATAGTGAGTTGAAGATCCATTTAACTTGTTGTGAAATGTTCATTTAAGTCTGGCTATGCCTGACAAGCCAACAGGCAGGTATTCTTGTTAGGTGTTCTGAATAGTCGAGTGTGCCCAGTGTTAAAGAAGTGGATGGAGTTGAGGCTGGGCTGTGCTTTTCCTCTTCCATTTCATCCCTTTCCCTCATAGTCCTTAACTCTAAAATAATATTTTCCACGATGGGACCACATTGAAATCCAGCTCTTACATTCTCCATCTTCCACCCCTATTACCTATTGACCATTGCCACATTTTGGCAGGTGAAATCTGCTCTTCCCTCCCATCTCGATGCATTCCTCCCGTTTGAACAAGGAAAAACAAATCAATTAATTAACTGCATTGGCCAATTAATATCGTGTGCCACTGAAGCTACGAGATCAGTCTCAGTTCTGTATGGGATGCTTTGTATTGACTTTTGGAAAAAATGTACTTAAAGATATCTTACCATGTTTGAGACTGGGATAGGGAGCTGGGTGCCCGGATTCCACCGACGCCCCTATCCCAGCCTCGTGTTTATAACAATGTAGCCTGATTGGAGGCTCGGCCAGTGGGCTTAAGTTGTGACGGGCATCCGCGTTGTTTACCCGTCCACCGTGTGTCAACGAGGCTGCCGTTGCCTAGATTTCCTTCCCAGTATTTTATTTTTTATTTTTAAATAGTAACATGGAAATAAAAAAAGTGGAAAAAAAACGAGGTTTGCTGTTTAGTGATTTCTTTCTGTTTCAGTCTTTTGTTCACCTCACGGTTCCCTACTTTAGAAAACTAATTTCATTCTGCTACAGTTCATAGGTTTTGTTTAACACTGATTTAATCGTTGGATGTTTTCAAATGGGATCTATGTATGCACTGTAATACCTTTCAGCTGTCAGTAGAGGGCATAATGTAAAGGCTCAACATAATGCTTGTGGTACAAGCATTGGCCATATCCTTCAATGAATAGTTACTCATCAGGATATTTTCATGATGTTGCATTAAGACATAAGTGTGATGGATATCTAGATACAAATTTTAATTTTGCTTTTAAAGTTCTATGCAGAGAAATGCCATGAAGGGATTTGAAATGCATTGGCTTTTCAATTTGTTAGAGTAGTAAAGTGTAGGTAGGGGATATATCCAAAAGTCATTATAGTTCCACTATAGGCATTAGGTATCTGATTTTATTTGCTACCTTAAATAATATACGGATGACAAAAACCTGTTATAGAAGCCATCGCATACAATAGAGGAGTTTAGTGTAAGTACAGTATTAAACACAAAATGCAATATTACATGGTAACATCTGGTTGGGGGGGGAGGGGGATTAGGTTTTGTCTACATACCATGACAGAGGGAGATCATGATAAGGAGACATGAATGAGATGAGGACACAGCAGTTGGTTTACTGATGAGCGTCACCGTTTGAAACATTTGAAATTGGATGCAGGTATTGTTGTATTTAATTTTTCAAACATTTCCTTTAATTCTTGTCATTAGTCGAATAGGCTTGGTGTAGAAACGCTGCCTTTAATGTTGCTTTAATAAACAAATATGTTAATTTATTCAGAAACTTAATGTGTCTGGAATTATCAAAAACATTCACTTTAAAAGAATAAACAGCCAAAGCAATGGGTGGAATATTTCCATTGAGCGCAAGCGGTACTGCCGATATATGGCCAAAATACCAGGGCTAAGAGCTGTTCTAATGCAGAATGCATTGCAGGGTGCCTGGACCCAGCACTTAGCCATGGTATATCAGCAATATACCACAAACCCCCAAGATGCCTTATTGCAATTAGAAACTGGTTATATATCATGGATATCAGAATTCTGGATTCAAAGGAACCAGTTCATAACTAATCTTTTAGAACTCACTTCAGCCAAAGCTATTTAATGCCTAGAGCTTACAGAGCCATTAAATGTCCCTTTTCCTCGATACAACCTAAAACTCGCCGCTCACATGTTTTATATATTCTCCCTTCCAAGCCATTAGTCTAATGGTTGTTCTCTTTATTTTACAGGTATTTCTCAGATTTTCGAAAACGTCATTCCCAAAATCCCCAGGTCTTATTGTATGAAAGCACGTCAGGTGCACATTGAACATGTTCCTTCCAGCTCTGCTGCTGCTAGCTCTATCTTCTGTGCAAGGTTCGAAAGAGTGCCCTGACTACTGCCTCTGTTACGAACACTCTGATCTGGTGGACTGCAGAGCGCGCGGGTTCCTTCAAGTGCCGTTTGACCTGCCCGATGGTACCTGGCTCCTGGACCTGGGTGGTAACGCGCTGACAGAAGTGCAGAGCCGTGCCTTTGCCGGACTTTGGTCACTGCGGGTCCTGGTGCTCTCCGATAGTGGGATTCAGCAGCTGCAGCCTGACGTAACAACTGTTTTAACACAAATGTCATACAGTATACTAATGGGTGATTTACAAGGCATTGTACACAGTTGTGTTCTAGCCCAGCACAATTACTGGATTGAGAAATGCTGTGCTAGCTCTTTGTTTAGTGTCATTACCCACATGGTTTAACGCAGACATTTTGTTGAGGGTTTGAGTCCAATGGCTTCATCTCTTCAGTAGTAAATGTTTTCTGTGCCCTTCTCGTCTCCCAGGCCTTTTACTCCCTCTCCTTTCTGGAAAAGCTGGACTTAAGCCACAACAATCTGCATCGGCTGCCATCCGATTTCTCCGACAGTTTGAGCTCACTCCGAGAGCTGCGGCTGGACCACAACGCCCTGGAGCGGCTCAACAGCCTGGAGCACCTGGAGAGTCTGGAGAAGCTGGACCTCAGCCACAACAACATCACTTTCCTGCAGTCAGGGGCTTTCCGGGGCCTGTCCCGCTTGCGCCACCTGTACCTCCAGGCTAACCGCCTGGGAGCCGTGCGCCGTGGTTCCATGTCCATGCTGTCCACTCTGGAGGCCCTGCAGCTTGGCCAGAACAACATCTCTCAAATTGACACGGAGGCCCTGACTCCCTTGACGAGCCTCAACCTGTTGGCCCTGGAGGATAACCAGCTGCGGCAACTTAAGTTCAAGACCTTCCTGAGCCTCCACACCGCCGGCACCCACCTGCAGCTGGCCGGCAACCCGTGGAACTGCGACTGTGACCTGCAGCGGATCTTCAGTAAGCTGCTGAGCGTGCGCCACCTGCACGTGGATGACTATGAGAATGTGACGTGCCGCGAGCCCCAGCAGCTGGCGGGCGCCTCGCTGGAGTTGGTGAGCAGTCAGCTGTGCATGGCGGAGACGGCCACTGTGCTGGTCATCACCGCCACAGTGCTGGTGACTGTGTTAGCAGCCGTGGTCATGGCCGAACACACCCGCAAGAAGAACCAGCAGCTCGGCAAGAGCTGGGATGACGAGTCGCAGTCTCAGGACAGGTGACAGTCATTATGGGTGAGTGTGAGGTACTTCATTTAGCAAGGGCTATTAACTTTACAGATGCATTTTTCCTGACCGATCTTGGATCACATTTCACACGCACTCTCTGGACATTTTCATATTTTAAGAATAAAAACATGAGCAGTCTTTTTCCATCAGCAGTGAGGGTCTATACGGACTTTACAAACATACACAAATGTGCGGGGTGAGAGATATCCTAGCGGTTAGAGCGTCTGCCCAGTAGCCGAATGATTGCCATATTGAATACCCAAGATGGCAATGCGAAAGCTTTGCCATTCTGCCCCTGAGCAAGGCACTTAATCCTATTTCCTACCGGGTAATTGCTGTATTTTAGAATGTATTCTCAGTCAACCAACAATGTTAAATAAGAAAAATAAAATGTAACATGTCCAACATTCAGTCTCCCCTACTAACCTACAATGGTGTCTTGTTAATTGTATTAGTACAGTATTTGTCCTGTTAATTGTATTAGTACAGTATTTGTCCTGTTAATTGTATTAGTACAGTATTTGTCCTGTTAATTTTATTAGGACAGTGTTTGTCTGTTTCTCTTTCAATGTATTTCTTCTAGGTCTATTTCTGCACAATTGCTACCTTGTCTTAAAGCTGCTCATAGGCACAATGCAATGCTACTATCACAGTTGAAACTGTTTTTTGTCTCTTATAAACTGGGTGGATTGAATCCTTAATACTGATTGGCTGATAACCATGGTACAGCATATGAGACCTTGTGACATCGCTTTATACTGCTCTAATTGTGTTGGCAACTGGTTTATAATAGGTGTCCTTATGGGTTTGGAGATATTATAATAAACAGAGATCACTCATGAAAAAACAATGCATTATAGTAGTGCAATCACTTGCATACGGTCTGACAAAGGCCAAGGAGAATCAAATGTTGAGACAAATGTTGGACAGAGTGAAATTGCCGTAGGATTTAAGGTTTGGATCAACGTCACAGAGACAATGATGTGGCATATGGACCTGGCCTCCAGGGCAACATCAGCAGATTACTGCTGTGATTAAAAACCAGAGAAAACAGACCGCCACATGGGAAGAACCACCAGCCGCTCAGCTCAAATCCCCTGGGCCGATCTGATCTAAGAGGAGGATAATGACCAGAAACTGAACTTTATTAGTGCTGATGTGGTCTCTATATCCTCATTTCATCTGGAGAGGAAGAGGAAATTCAGCATTTGAGAGACAGAAAGGCGACCCATGTGAATTATCAGATCAGCGAGATAACAATGGCATGACATAACACTGACTGACATAACAACCGTCTACCAGCAGGTTTGTGTACTGTAATATGAAGGTCCTTGTTCTGGACATCAGAACAGTAAGATCATTGGTTAACATTGGCTGCTGATGACATTGACTTTAAGCTAAGAATGCAGGTGTTAATCTCAGTTTATTTATGAATAGTGCGTGAAAATGAGTCACTGTTGGCCCAAATAATGGCAGGTTCTGTTCTCATCGATAAAATGTATTTCAGGGACAGTGTTCACGTTTGCCCACATGCATGCGGATGCCAGGGATTTCTGAAAGATGGTGGTGGTTGTGGGTCAAATCATCAGATAACTCAAAATGTATGCTTGAAAAGCTAAGAAAGTCTTGGTTTTCATATACAATCATGTGAATAACTTTTCCCAGAAATTACCATACATTTTGCCTTTTTAAATCATGTCCAATGGGTTTAATTTGCTACAGTTCTAGAGAAATCTCAAGGACAATAGGGGACACAGGATTCAACTGAGCTCAATTTTCAAGTGTCACGACAAAGAGTCTGAAAACTTATTTTCATATAGACTGGCTTTTTTTCGCTTTGTCATTTTGGGGTATTGCTTGTAAATAGAAGGCACATTTTTATGTAATTATTTGAATTTCTATATTTATGATGTATCCAAGCCCAAAATACAATTGTGGAAAATGTCAAGAAGTTGGAATAATTTTTGCAAACATAGTACATAACCAATAAGGTAAAATGAAAAATCCATATACAGTGGATATAAAAAGTCTACACACCCCTGTGAAAATGCCAGGTTTTTGTGATGTAAAAGAATGAGACAAAGATAAATCATGTCAGAAATTTTTCCACTTTTAATGTGACCTATAATTGAACAATTAAATTGAAAAACAAACTGAAATCTTTGAGGGGGAAAAATTAAAAATAAAAACCTTACAATAACCTGGTTGCATAAGTGTGCACATCCTCTTATAACTGGAGATGGGGTTCAGAATTAACCAATCACATTCAAACTCATGTTAAATAGAAGTCATTACACACCTGCCATCATTTAAAGTGACTCTGATTAATCACAAATAAAGTTCAGCTGTTCTAGTAGTATTTTCTTAATGGCGTCTCAGAGCAAAAGCCATGGTCTGCAGAGAGCTTCCAAAGCATCAGAGGGATCGCATTGTTGAAAGAAATCAGTCAGGAGAAGGGTACAAAAGAATTTCCAAAGCATTCGATATACCATGGAACACAGTGAAGACAGTCATCATCAAGTGGAGAAAATATGGCACAACAGAGACATTACCAAGAACTGGATGTCCCTCCAAAATTGATGAAAAGATAAGAACTGGTCAGGGAGGCTTCCAAGAGGCCTACAGCAACATTAAAGGAACTGCAGGAATTTCTGGCAAGTACTGGCTGTGTGCTACATGTGACAACAATCTCCCGTATTCTTCATATGAATGGGCTATGGGGTAGGGTGGCAAGACGGAAGCCTTTTCTTACAAAGAAAAACATCCAAGCCCGGCTGAAATTTGCAAAAACAAACATCAAGTCCCCCAAAAGCATGTGGGAAAATGTGTTATGGTCTGATGAAACCAAGGTTGAAGTTTTTGGCCATAATTCCAAAAGGTATGATTGGCACAAAAACAACACTGCACATCACCCAAAGAACACCATACCCACAGTGAAGTATGGTGGTGGTTGGGGCTGTTTTTCTTCAGCTGGAACCAGGGCCTTAGTCAGGGTGGAGGGAATTATGAACATTTCCAAATACCAGGCAATTTTGGCACAAAACCTTCAGGCGTCCGTTAGAAAGCTGAAGATGAAGTTCACCTTTCAGCACGACAACGACCCAAAGCACACATCCAAATCCACAAAAGCATGGTTTCACCAGAAGAAGATTAACATTTTGGAATGGCCCAGCCAGAGCCCAGACCTGAATCCAACTGAACATCTGTGGGGTGATCTGAAGAGGGCTGTGCACAGGAGATGTCCTCGCAATCTGACGGATTTGGAGCGCTTTTGCAAAGAAGAGTGGGCAAATACTGTCACGTCAAGATGTGCCATGCTAATAGACTCCTACCCAAAAAGACTGAGTGCTGTAATAAAATCAAAAGGTGCTTCAACAAAGTATTCGTTTAAGGGTCTGCACACTTAATGCAACCAGTTATTGTGAGTTTTTTATTTTTCCCCCTCAAAGAGTTCAGTTTGTTTTTCAATTGAATTGTTCACGTTATAGGTCACATTGAAGGTGGAAAAAGTTCTGACATGATTTCTTTGTCTCATTCTTTTACATTACAAGAACCTGGCATTTTAACAGGGGTGTGTAGACTTTTTATATCCACTGTATATTCTGAGATATGTTTAAAGTTTACTAAACATAAAGGTTTATTGATCCGGTGTTGCTCAGCTGGCTATATTCCTACTTGTCTTATAATGTTTCTCAATATGAAATCCAAATGGTAGATGAAGTATATTGAAGCAGAGCCTGATGGAGTTGATAGGTGGGATGAGTTTACTGGCAGCCTCTAGTAAAGACAAGGTAAAGCACATTGCCTGCCTTGTGAGTGGGATGGGACTGGGAAAGGGTGAGGTCAAAAAAGGAAATAAAGTGTAAAAAAATGGGGTACAGGGAACATGAGTATGAGTGTTAGGACTGGAAGATGAGGAATATCTATAAACTATAAGGAGACAAGTTTACAGGGAGTAAAAACACAGCTAAATATCATAAGAACTGTTTTTTATTTGTTTTTAAACAGCCACAATAAGATGGTGCAAGGCGGCATTCAGCCTTCCTTGTTTAACTTCCTGGAATAGACCAGCACTGCAGAACTGTTTTTCTTTTCAGGCAATAGTCTAATTTTGCTGAACAATATGGAAGAACTGTCTGTGTTTCAGATGTTAATCTTTGTTTTAGATGACAATACCGCCACTTGACAAGATGGCAGTTCTAGTTGCTGTTGAAGGAGCTGGGGAGGCATTACCAGGCTAATTGACAGCCTGGGTGAGATTAAACCACTCTCTCCTTACAGTGCTTAAGCAAAACAATGACAAATCAATCAATCAATCAATGTATTTGAAATGGAGAAATCTAATAATGACAATGGATTCTATATATTAACAATTCTGTATATTAGTGTGCCAAGATGAGTTATTGCAAGGTGATTCAATTTGTTTTTTTGGGTAAGTGGCAATTACTTTTTCCACAGGGGCCATTGGGTGTTGTGTCACAATTTTCAATAAAATTAAGTCATTAAATGAATGCATTAGTTATTAACAAAATATTAAAATATCTTAGCTTGAAATACCTCCTAATATTATAACTGTAAATAATACTGAGGTTTATGTCTTGCAAAACCTCAAAAGCGATTTGTTCTTTAGAATTAAACGTTTGTATTACTTTTTAAAAGTGGAACATGAATTGTATCATTCAAGTCACATCTGTGTCCCAAAGGTGATGGGTTTACAATTTCCCTTGCCACTAACTGGGGGGGAGGGGAAGTCACCCTTGGAGTTTCAACAGCAACATAAGATAATGGTCCCTCCAAAGACTCTCCAACTCATAAGTGATTATTTCCCAGAGCTCATTCACTTATGAATGCAAAATTACATGAGGACTTTTATTTTGAAAACATTCCAAATTCAGTAACCTGGACGTGATTATTTTCATTGTTGCTGACTAGACAATAGCGTTTTCTCTGTTAAATCAAGAATAATACAATTAATAAATGACCAAAGGCCTCAATGTTTTTTCCAGGCATTAGCATCACAGCATATTCACCAGTGTCCCAGGAACAAAATAACGATTTCTGTATTTCGATGTTGTCTTCTAAATAAAAGTCTGTGCCAATACTCTATTTGTATGAGTCTTGCTTAGTGCATAATGTTAACGCTTACTGGACATTAACAAATTGAGAGGGGGTTAAAATGGGCTGAAGATGAAACATTAAATTATTCAAATTGTATGTAGCTCAGTTGGTTGGGTTTGCACTCACTGCAGTAAAAGTGATCATTTCAAATCATGGTAGAATGTCCTTAAGTATAGTTTTTCTAGTTAATATGTTTTGTTCAACTGAACTGAAAGTAGTTTTGTTTGGTATAAAGAAAGGTATGAACAAAAATATTGATGCTTGAGATGGCCAGTCTGCTGTTTAGGTGATATACCTTACATATCCATCTACACTTCTAGTAAATCATTCATTAGTTAGGTCTCTTCTAAAACTATAATATCAGAGAAATATATTTCAGATGGGCTATGACTGTGCATCTCTTGATTGAAACCCTTCACAAGGTCAATGTAAGCCCTTCCTCTTCTTGTTCCTAGTTTTAAAGTATCCTATCCTGCAAAAGAAAAAGCTAAGTAAGGAGATGTGAATGTGCTTAACATTTCAAGCTCTGCATGCATTTCCCTACCACACAAACAATATCCCCAAGTATCCCCCACACATTTTAATTGTCAAATAAAATTAATTGAATGGGTAGAATCTGTAATTTGGCCTTGTAGAAATGTTTTGCATCTGCTAGTGTTTGACACATCATGGTTCTCAACCCTCAAAAAGGCAGTATATAGTTCATACCCAACTTTACATCATGTTGCCAGAAGAGGGTCTTTACCTCCTTGAATTTTGCCTCGTCCCCCATCTACAGTAATCCTTGAACAAAGTTAGTAAAAATTGTGTAACCCAGTGGTATTCAAATCTGACCCTCAAAGCCAGTTCCACTTTATCTTTTCCATTGCAACCCCCTAGTCAGGGACTTAGCCTACTGTTCAACCTCATCATTAATAGCACATGCCTGGTGTCTCAGGTCTAAATAAATCCCTGATTATGGGGTTTTGTGTTCAACAAACTCAAATTGAACGGATCTGTATTTTCCAGACACAAAATTGTTTGGTTTCCCTGTAAAATACAATATTTCTGCTGTGTAAATAAATCAGTTATTCAACCTTGGAATTGGAACATCTAACCCAAATTCATGGGTGCTTTAATACTTAATTATGAACAAATATGAATCGTTAATGTTTAGACAATTATTTCCTTATTAATAAATACCGGTTATTAAGTAACTTTTAGTGTGAAAAAAATCACCGACGTCGTGACCCGGAATTACCTTTTTATTGTTGCTGACAAGACGTGACAACCGTAGATGACAAAGATTTTTTTACTTAACCCAGATAGCCCACAAGATGTTGTATCCAATTGTTTAAGTGTGCAAGTGGGGAGAACTTGAATAGGAAAGTGAGCAGAACCGAGCTAGAGATGGTAATTGACAATCTCACTTGAACATATTCCTTATGTTACGTTTTGTTTGGCTTGTTTCCATTGGAAACGCCCTGTCTGTACACAATGTCGTCCCAGTACCATCTCGGCTCCCAGTGCCAGGCAACACTGGATTTCCTCTCTGAAAAATACTACCAGATGCTTCAGATTTATACATCCGGTAGACTATCTGGCTTACTGTCTATCTCTGTTGGAGTCTCAGGGAATGTTGAGACAGCTAGGTTAACGTGAATCGTTATTACTTTAACAACGGCCAAAAGCGTATCGACCAACATCGACGGCCTTAACTTTTATCTCGTCACCACATGAATGCTTGCGGTACGGGTTAGATTCCGCCAGCAGTGTTTCTCGTGCGAGGTGAGATGAACAGAGCTAACGTTATGTTAACAAATAGCGATCTAACTATTATTAAGCTAAGCAAATTATCACGGTCAACTAGCTGGCTAACGTTAGTGATTTGTCTTGCTTGGCTAGCTTGCAACAGAGCGCGAAAAGACTCTCTACTTTACCATTACCTAGGTAGAGTAGGAGACAACGTCATATTTATGCTACTTGCTGGTTATGATTAGGGATTTATGTGGTTCATCACTGATATGAAAACAGCACAGCTGTCATGCTCCCCAACGACAACAACAAACTAAACATGCATGGTGTATGACGATAACTCTTCACCGCGCATCATTTCAGATTAATTAATGTTGTTGAGTGAATGGCAAAGATAGTATATTTTTAAATACATTTTATTTGGGTAAAGCATGAATATGATATAATATTTGTGTGGTAGAGAGGTGAAGATGCCAACGACATGTACAGTCTATGTAGTGCTACAAAGATTATTGTCTTTTCCGCAGATGAAGGACAGTTTCCACTACTGGTGCATTTGTACTACACATGGCATTTAAGAATTATAACATTATCTGAAATCAGTGTTTCTGTACCTAATTTGGCACATCTTTGATGCAATTCTGTGACTAATTTCACATATTTATATACCTGGATCACCTAGCTCATTTGTGTATTCTACAACACTATGAACATTACGTGTGAGTAATAAAGATATTAGCTATTCTACAGGGACAGCATATTGCATATGTAGTTAAGCTTGGCAAGATGGAGGGGTGGCGTTAAATATTATTTGTAGCTTGAGATTTCAAAGTTGGTTAATTATATCGTCATTTCATGACCTTTCATGACACCTTGTCTGATAAAGTTAAAAATGTATCAGTGTTTCCTATTCAATGCAGTTTGTCTAGTTAATAATAATAATATGCAATGTTCTGTTCACCTGAATATCTGATGGATATCTGTGAATCTAATCCTTCCATGGATATGTAATTACAGGTTATATGTGAGACGTATACTGTATCGTAGTGTATGCTTGACACCAACATTCCAGTATTTTTCTTTGATAGTACTTCATCTTTTAAAATAGGGAGACCATTTTTTTCTGCACATTTATTTCCATGACTGATCCAAACTTTTTCATAAACAATTACACTGCAGTGTCATTAAATAACTTAAATTTAAGATGTGATGATTGACTTTTGTAAATCCATTTAACAAATAATACATGCTTGGACTCATGACTCAGCATTGATGCTTGGATTGGATTGGGTTTGTTGGTTAGGTGTCAATAAAAGAAATCTTTGCCATTAGCGCATAGTTATTTTGGTGTGCACTGAAATTAATCCTATTGAAACCCTTTTTTTGAATTTAAGAGGGCCATTCTGTATAAATCAGTAGTCAAAAATCCCTTTCAATGTATTCTCCAATTTAAAAAAAAAAGTATAGGAAAAGGTTCAGTGCCGTTACCCTTGCAAGTTCATCGCCCAGGACGTTGCTGCAAGAAATACAATATATCCAACATCAACATTGCTTCAAGATGTGGTTGTAAATTAAATGTATGTTTATAGAATTGCTAAAGTTCACAAATTTTATCATTAGGCCCCTGGAAACTATTTTTAATGAACATAAATGAAACTGAACAATAAAAAAACCTTGTGAATTAAACCTATTTTTGACAGAGAATTTTAGAAGGTAGTCTACTTACATATTCCATGTGGGCCGAAAACAACGGTGTTAGTGCATTTTTCACTGGCTATCCTAGGGGCTGCAAAAACAATGATTGGTATGAAGTTATCATAACACTGTTGTTAGTTTCCATATGCTACATTTATACATTTGTTAATAACCGTTTACAACTACAACAGTGTTATTCACATCATTGTAGACATCAGCAGAAGGTCAAGTGATATCCGTGGTGTATCACCTTTAGACCACATAAATAAGATTTTAGCTCTGCAACCCCAAAAATCTAATTATACATTTATTTACCGTATTTGACTACAAGGGACTAGTTGTTGTGTCTTGGTCATAGGTGCATAACACATTTCTTGTGGGAAATTAGATTCATGCTGATCCTTTGCATGTGGCTTTTCTTTTTCTTTTGTCAGTGCCTTTGAACAGGTATATAATACCTTGTAGTCTATACTCTTTGAACAGGTATATAATACCTTGTAGTCTATACTCTTTGAACAGGTATATAATACCTTGTAGTTTATACTCTTTGAACAGGTATATAATACAAGTGTTTAGGAATCTGTTTAGCATGTAACCATTTTGTCTATCTTTCATGCACTTTACCCATCCTCCTCTGCTTTTTCTTTCTCACAGTAAAGGCGGCCTCACTGAAATGGAAATACCCAGGACCTTGTTTAACAGGAAATAGACCAGGTATGCTATGATGTGCACAGACATCTCTCAGGGTCAAACACTCCTTTTGTTTGGAGGCGTTCTGTCCCTCTGATCTGCTGTCCTCATCATGTTGTGGTGCCCTTGGTGTGTTGTAGTGAATCTCTTTGCTCAAAATTTTAAGTTCTATTTGATTTCCTGTATAGTCTTTCATCTGCTCTGCTTTCTTTACATCATGGCATGAGTTAAAGGAATGAGGAGGAATATAGGGCTGCAACTAACAACCACAGTGCATATAAAAATTCTACCCACCCCTGTTAAAATGCCAGGTTCTTGTAATGTAAAAGAATGAGACAAAGATAAATCATGTCAGAACTTTTTCCACCTTTAATGTGACCTATACCACTCAGTCTTTTTGGGTAGGAGTCTATTAGCATGGCACATCTTGACGTGGCAATATTTGCCCACTCTTCTTTGCAAAAGCGCTCCAAATCTGTCAGATTGCGAGGACATCTCCTGTGCACAGCCCTCTTCAGATCACCCCACAGATGTTCAATTGGATTCAGGTCTGGGCTCTGGCTGGGCCATTCCAAAATGTTAATATTTTTCTGGTGAAGCCATGCTTTTGTGGATTTGGATGTGTGCTTTGGATTGTTGTCGTGCTGAAAGGTGAACTTCATCTTCAGCTTTCTAACGGACGCCTGAAGGTTTTGTGCCAAAATTGCCTGGTATTTGGAACTGTTCATAATTCCCTCCACCCTGACTAAGGCCCCGGTTCCAGCTGAAGAAAAACAGCCCCAAAGCATGATGCTGCCACCACCATGCTTTACTGTGGGTATGGTGTTCTTTGGGTGATGTGCAGTGTTGTTTTTGCACCAAACATACCTTTTGGAATTATGGTCAAAAACCTCAACCTTCGTTTCATCAGACCATAACACATTTTCCCACATGCTTTTGGGGGACTTGATGTTTGTTTTTGCAAACTTCAGCTGGGCTTGGATGTTTTTCTTTGTAAGAAAAGGCTTCCGTCTTGCCACCCTACCCCATAGCCCATTCATATGAAGAATACGGGAGATTGTTGTCACATGTAGCACACAGCCAGTACTTGCCAGAAATTCCTACAGTTCCTTTAATGTTGCTGTAGGCCTCTTGGAAGCCTTCCTGACCAGTTTTCTTCTCGTCTTTTCATCAATTTTGGAGGGACGTCCAGGTCTTGGTAATGTCTCTGTTGTGCTATATTTTCTCCACTTGATGATGACTGTCTTCACTGTGTTCCATGGTATATCGAATGCTTTGGAAATTCTTTTGTACCCTTCTCCTGACTGATATCTTTCAACAATGAGATCCCTCTGATGCTTTGGAAGCTCTCTGCAGACCATGGCTTTTGCTCTGAGATGCAACTAAGGAAATGTCAGGAAAATCCTGCTAGAACAACTGAACTTTATTTGTGATTAATCAGTCACTTTAAATGATGGCAGGTGTGTAATGACTTCTATTTAACATGAGTTTGAATGTGATTGGTTAATTCTGAACACAGCCACATCCCCAGTTATAAGAGGGTGTGCACACTTATGTAACCAGGTTATTGTAAGGTTTTTATTTTTCATTTTTCCCCCTCAAAGATTTCAGTTTGTTTTTCAATTGAATTGTTCACATTATAGTTCACATTATAGGTCACATTAAAAGTGAAAAAAGTTCTGAAATGATTTATCTTTGTCTCATTCTTTTACATCACAAGAACCTGGCATTTTAACAGGGGTGTGTAGACTTTTTATATCCACTGTATGTTGATTATCGATTAATCTGTTGATTACTACTTCGATTAATCGGATACAAAAAATACATCAATTCCAGAATTAAATGCAAGTGTTTAATTTAAAGTAAATTAAAATTTTCTGTGTTTTTCTTATCCTTTTACAATGCCTCCATTAAAATAACTAATAATAATAATAATTTTTGAAGTTTTTGGTCATACACAGCTTCCTTCAGGTGTAGCCTTTGCCATTTTTTAAAATGTATTTTATTTTTGCTCTGTCTCATGAAGACCCAACTAATCGATAATGACATTTTGTTATCGATTAGTTGTTGCAGCCCTAGAGGAATGTCTACAACTTTACGATGCACCCATGTTTAATTCACTGTAACGCACAACAACAGACATTGTTTCGATGCGATTTGGATGTTTGTCAGAAAATGTCCTGACGAAGACTGAAATCCGAAAAAAACCTTGTCTGTTCTGTTTGTTCTTGTGTGTTACAAAAAACATTACCAAGGGAGCATAGCATAGTTGAAGAAGTCATTTAAAAAAAATCCATGTTCAGATCATATTTCTCCCAAAGTACAGTCTGTCCCACGGTAGGTTTGAGAAAAGGAATAGTTGTCTGTTACTTCACCCCTATTTTTGGCAATATTCCCAATTTCCATAGATATGAATTTTCTACATCTGAAAGTTCTTAGGAGGAGTGACATGATGTTGTGCCTGGTCAGAAAAGTGCTCTATTTCAAATAAATTTCGTCAGACATGGATAACAATTGGATATTTGCTTTTTATATAGGGGAACAAGTGTCATGTGTCATGAAAGTTGTTCTACCAGACACTGGCTGTCATGATCCAATATTCTCCCTAAAAGACTAACATAGCTTGTCCTTGCACAGGGTACAGATAGGGAGGAAAAAAATGTGTCCCATCATGAAGTAAACATCATAAAAAGGCGGGTTTAAGCTATAAACAAAAGAGGGGAGCACAGTGGAATCTAGGCTACCATGGCAACCATACGGTCAAGTTGGCATGTCAGCTTGTATGTGCTCCTGTTTGCTCACCTCCCTATGGAAACCATTGTTCAGCTTTGTCTAACAGATATTCTACTCACTACAAGGTATATGGATAATGCTCTGACACAAGTAGTAATGTAAATGGAAGACACAGTGCTAATAGCGGCTTATTGGTGTCCATAATTGATACACAGAATACTCTGAAAAAGACAATCAAAGCAGTGTCAATCTGCTTCACTCTCTGCGCTCCAGAACAGTGTCAATCTACTTCGCTCTCTGCGCTCCAGAACAGTGGCAATCTACTTCACTCTCTGTGCTCCAGAACGTCCCATAAATGTAATGATCTTCAAATCTGGTGATTGGGGAGGCCATGGACGGTGTTTGACATCCCTCTGGTGTTCATAAAACCACTCTTGAATGTGATTAGCAGTGTATATGAGGGCATTATCATCCTGGAATATAGGAACATTGTGACGGAACAGTGCTTGCCCCATAGTACAGTAAAATGGGCACATGAGATAGCTGCCCATAACTTTATAGATCCCCCACCATTTTTTAACAGTTGACAGCAGACATTCTTGCCTGAAGACTTTTGTTGGCTTTCTCCAAAGGATGCTGTTAGTTCTGCGAATGGTTGAGCATTGCTTCAGGAAATAACATTATTTTTCTCTACTATTATTTCACATTAAAACAATATTCACACCTTCAATTTGTTGTCTATGTGGTGTTTATTTAAAGGGAGAGAATCAAAATTGAACACCTTTTGATTTTGTATTATGGTGCAATTAAATGTGAAATAATCTTTGGTGGGGGGGGGCATAGTGAAACAATGAGATGATCTTTGGGTGGTAGTCTGAGTCTGGGTGGACTGTAATATTGTCTACCGGCGGTCCTGATGGCCCATATAGAGAGAACGCAGATGCTCCTCTGACGATCACGCCTCCTCTGCTTTAAAAGAAAGGGGAAGAGGATAATATAGTTTTGGCTCAGGACCTTCAAGTCCTTTGGTGTCTACTCATGAGGAATGGAAACAGGCCAGGCTATGATGTCATTAGTTTTGGCTCAGGACCTTCAAGTCCTTTGGTGTCTACTCATGAGGAATGGAAACAGGCCAGGCTATGATGTCATTGGTTTTGGAGTGGAAAATGACAAAGACGTTGAATCTCAAATCATTCTCTGCACACTTAGTCCAAGTTGTTCCCTGTGCTGACTGTAAATTATGTCTAAACAAGTAGGGCATGGTGAATACTTCGGATAGGATGATTCACAGGCAGTGTTGTTTAAAGTATGGGACATGTAGACTTTATAAAGCACCAGAATTTGAGCATTTTTTTATATTCTTAGCATTTCTCTAAATGTTACAGTTACAAGGGTCAGAAAAGCAAATGCTTAGAGGACGTATAAGACCCCAGGGTTGCCTTTGGCTTCTGCTGGAAGTACACTTGTCAGTTGGGATTTGGTGGGCAAATGTGCCATGCGTACATTCTAGTATGAGGCTTGATCACTGGTCTCTCTCAGGACCCTGATGGACAACATGAAGAAAAATAAGCTTTAGCAAGGGAATAAATTTTGGGAATCACAATGATGTTTTACTTCAAATCATTTGCCTCATTTTCAAAGGTCACAACTAGCGCGTTCACCCAAAAGGCGGCCTTCGAAAAACCTTCATAACAACCTTGTGCAACTCACAACAGTTTGATGTGTGAAGAGGTGATCTTTGTATCAATGTGGAAAGGATTACATTTTTAATCACTTATCGTTTAATCCAGAATCACATCACCATGCAAGGATTTGAAAGTTTGTTTTTATTTCTGTTCGATGTTATTTCAGTCCAGTGAACAGTAGGTACTCATTGAAGATAGCACGAGAACCACATCTACACCTTAGTCTTCCACTGTTCTGGTAGGGGCAGCATGCTAATTTCTGCCTACGGGGTCAAGAAACCTTGGCCTGATTACCCAACCTAGGCTAAATACAGGAGAACTACTGACAAATGGATAGGATGGGGACAGGGTTATGTAACAGAGACCCCATAACATGGTTGAAAATACCAGGATGTTGATTTGTGGGAGGTGACATTTGGCTTGACAGGTGTTTCTGGTTAGTCAGGTGTGTTCTGTCACATCGTATGTCCAGGCTGCAGTGTCCATATTTGAAATATGTTTATTTGTGATTTATGTTTAAATATGTTTAAATATGTAATTTGTGATTTAGCTGTTATAGGCAGACATTGCATCATGCCCAATTTTTTCATTTTTTGGTTTGACTGAAAAAGCGGATTGAGGCAAGTTACAACTCGGTAAGAGTTTTGACAAATGAAACAAATACCTCAGTATATTATTGTTCATTTATCAGATATTGATAAATGAACAATAAACAGTTCCTGTCATGTTAGCTCTGTAACAATGGATGTGCGTAGGAGCTAGCACCACAGCGAAAAATATTCATGGTATTGGGAAAGTGTTGGTGGTACTGGGAAAGCGATTAACATGGCCATTCATATCCATACATACAGTCTAGTAGTACCTTAAAATGTTTAAGGAGGTCTGGAAAAACACTAAAACCAATTATGTAATATATAAAGTGGGAATAATACATACCATGTCAACAATGAAATGTTCTATGTGGATTCCCCTGATGTCTACCTATGCAATTACAGCTCTGGAAAAAATGAAGAGACCACTGCAGCTTTTTCTTTCCTTTCCAAAAAAGTTGAAAAGGAAAGTTTTCAGTGAGGAACAGAAGCATTCAATTTGCAGTGGTCTCTTAATTTTAAACCTTCTGTTCCTCACTCAAAACCTTCCTTTTTGACTTTTTTGGAAAGGAAAGAAAAAGGTGCAGTGGTCTCTTAGTTTTTTCCGGAGCTGTATGTTATATACAGTATACTATGATGTTCTGCGTTATGTCAATTACAAAAATCTGACAAGAAAGCTGCCTTGTCCATTTTAATTTAGGTAGGAATGCATTATGTCCAGCAGAGAGGCGTGTAATTCAATTTGACCAAATGCTTTAATTATGAGCCTTTTCAGCCTTAGCACAAAGTATGATTCTGTATAATAAAGATGTTTCATTAAACTGCTGTAGCAAATATACCTATTACATAAATCACCCGTATACTATTTCGGTAAGTGACAGTGTAGTTGGAGGTCAGAAAGAGCCATTTTGTGGCTCATTAGGAGGCAATCGAGCTGTCATTCAATTTTTTCGGAAAATGTCACTGTAGATTGTTTTTGTAATTGTACATATTTTACCATGGTTCGTAGACAATGTGGGTAGTGAGTGTATGGACAATTTCATCCAATTATCTGTTACCCTGTTTTTCTCTCAGGTTTGTCACTCAGTCAGTCTCTATCAACCCTGACGACTATGGACGTTCCGGCAGGGGAGAAATCGAGTCCGAGTGGCTTGGCTCCTGGATCAACTGGCTCAGCCCACAGCCCACAGAGCGAGGCAGTTACTACTGAGCTGCAAGAGCTGTCACTTCAGCCAGCCCCCAACCTGCTGCCCCTGAGGGACAGGAAAAATGGTGAGTGCCTGTTGTGATTCCAAGCAAACGCTATCAGTCCCACTAATTCCATTAATACCTCAGTGGACTGAATCTATATGGAGCAAAACCCATACACTTTCCAAGAGTGTTAAGAAACCACAGGTGTGAACTTAAATAAAGAATGCAGTTGTGAAGCATTGACCGACAACCCAGTCTGACTTCTACAGTTTACATAATTAAACTGCCGAAGGTGTGTGCTGGAATTTCTTGCCCTAGATGAAAGCAGGCATTAAGAGATATCAGGAAAGTACAGACGGAAGAAAACTAAAACTAAAGACCCAAGGGTGTTCCTTATAATTAAGCAAACAGAGTGTACTGTACTGCCAATAAAACAATGTAAAAATGAATCAGTGTGCCCATAACCAACAAACTTTACCCTAATTGGTCTTGTAAGCTGCTCTGGATAAAATTTGCTGAACTACTCAAACGTAGTAGTTGTCTGGGTTTACGCCACTAGGAGAAAATACATTAAGCGTAATGAGTTGGCTGTTGTATTTCATTTACACTCAATACGTATCCCTGATTCACTTAATTATGCATAGTAGAAACGTCAAGCAGAAGGACCATGGACACTTCTTACATTGGTTTTAATAATATAAGAGGCCTGCAGATTCGTGGATGCTGCTCTAGAGTTATTTGTGACCTTTTTTGGTGTATGGGTGTAGCTCCATACAGCCTTTTTCTAATGAACCACCCCATAGACAGTTACTAACCTGGGAACAACAACATGAGGTATTTTGCTCTAGAATGAACAAAAGCATTTTCCATTGGCAATGGGGTAACGATCAGACAGTGCATGACTCTTTGAAACTGTTTGATACAAATACATTGTGGTCTTTTGGCCACATTCATTTGAACAGGTCTGATTGACGGTGTGCTATGATGCTTCCTCCGACTTGGCACAGCACCCGGAGAGGGTTGGAGACAGAGGGCTGAAGAGGGTGAGGGTGGGAGACAGAGGGCTGAAGAGGGAGAGGGTGGGAGACAGAGGGCTGAAGAGGGTGAGGGTGGGAGACAGAGGGCTGAAGAGGGAGAGGGTTGGAGACAGAGGGCTGAAGAGGGTGAGGGTGGGAGACAGAGGGCTGAAGAGGGAGAGGGTTGGAGACAGAGGGCTGAAGAGGGTGAGGGTGGGAGAGAGGGAAAGAGAGAGTGGGAGTGTAGGAGAGGGAGTAGGAGAGGGAAAGACTAGGGGAGGGAAAGAGCAAGAGAGAGAGAATAGAAGAGGGAGAGAGTAGAGGATGGAGAGAGTGGAGGAGAGAGCACAGTAGTGACTGAGTGAGTGTGTGGGAGAGGCGGAGTGAGAGTGATCATTTGACACTGTGTTCAAGAACTTAGCCTTTCAGTGTTACATGACCGTAGGCAAGATTATCAGTGATAATCTCAACGCTGGGGCCAATCTCTCCTCTTGGTTCAGCTGCAGCCAGCAGTCCTGGAAACATTGAAAAGCACCTTGTTACACCAAACTTCCAAAACTACATTAATCTCCATTTTATTTATTTATTTAACCTTTATTTAACCAGGAAAGGACTCCTGAGATTAAAAATCTCTTTTGCAGGAGTGTCCTGGCCAAGACGGGCAACAACAAACAAAAACTAATTTAAAACACACAACACAAACATAGAGAAATCAAAATACCACAACCATACCATCCAGTACCAATAAATTACCAAATAAATACAGCAACAATTAAAAAAGAGGCACAATTTTAAAAGCACTGACAACAAGATAGGCCACCAATATTCTCATTTTAGCTTGAAACACACCCAGTACTACAAGCTCCTGCATTTTTAGGTCAGTTTGAAGACCATTCCATGCAGTAGGAGCAGCAACCTTAAAGCTTTTCTGCCCATCTCCGTGTGGACAGTGGGGACTGATCTTAAGCAGTAGCTTTCAGAACTTTTTGCGAATACGTTCACAAAGGAAGTTAGGATGGTGTCAAACCACAAATAGCTTTATAAATTAAAACCTACCAGTGAGAGAGCCAACGTGTCGACAATGAGGGCCAGCCTACTCTATAGTACAGAACACAATGTTGAGTGAGCACTCTAAAATTAGTAATGAACCTTAAAGCACCATGGTAAACTGTGTCCAGAGTATGTATGGGCTGACAAGAAGCATGCATGTAGGTGACATCACCGTAATCTAAAACAGACATAAATAATGCAATGCATTCTTTCTAGCTTCAAAAGAAAAACAGGACTTATTTCTAAATAACAACCCAACTGTTTTTTTACCAAGTGTAAAAATGTGTCTTAACGGAGAGAGTGTCATCAATTAAAATCCCAAGATATTTGTATACAGATGCCGACTCAATTATATTACCATGCAGTGTAATAAGTAATGGAAGATCTATTGAATTTTTCTTTGAGTTTGAAAAGAAAACAACATATATTTTGTTTTGTCAGCATTAAGGATAAGTTGCAGCTGATGAAATCTTTGTTGAACTGCACTGAAAGCAAGCTGTAACTGAGAAAGGGCCTGAATTTGAGAGTATCACAGTGTCATCTGCATAGAAATTAAAGTTAGCTTGGGGTACCTCTATGTTATTTATGTAGATTGTAAAGAGGAGTGATCCCAGAACCAATCCATGAGGCACACCCTTTAACACATTCACAGGGTTAGAGGTGAGACCTTGTACCTGCACACACTGTGATCTGTTAGATAGTTTTCAATCTATAAGACTGTTTCTACTGATAAGCCTATATCCAAGAGTCATTTCATGATCCATCCTAATTTTTCAGGATATTTTAGATTTGGTCCAGTAGGACTATTGACCACTTGAAGGAAATTTAAAGAATCACAGGATGCTTAGTGAGGGCTGTAACAACCCACCACAGTAAGACGAAGTGATTTAGAAATCTTCAGGTCAAGAGCCAACAATTCTAATTGTTTACTAATCTACTTGGAGATTAACACATTTACATGATACCTACATTTTATGTATTTTACTAAACCCCCGCCTCTGTTAGGTTGATCTGTCCTGTATACATTATATTGATTTATGGATATATTCTTATCTTAAAGTGATTTACTGAGCCATGACTCTGATAAAACAATCATATCAGCGTCGGTAGTACTTAACCAGATATGAATCATATCAATTTTTCCAATTAAGCTATGTGCATTCATATGTATAAAACCTAACCTGGTGAGGAATAAAACGCTGCATGTTATTTCCCACATCTAGCCCTTTCACCTCATGCCATCCTATGACACAGTTTCATCTGTCTGGATGTGTGAGTTTACATAGTTAACATGTTATACTTCTGTTGTAAATTACCTCACTCATAAAAGGAAAGGTACTGCAGCTGTAACTTTGCATGTTATCCCTTTGCATATACAAACATACACAAAAAAATTCAAGGATATAGAGGTAATATACTCTTAGCACACTGTTTCATTGATGTGCTTGCCGTTCAACCAAACTGTTTAATGATAAAGTTGGCCTGGAACCAAACACTACTAAGGAGGAGACCTGAGATTTAGTGTGGTGTGGAGTGGTTGTTGAGAAACTACACCGTTGTAATTCAGACAACAGCAGGGTTAGACACTGCTGCCCTCTAACTATGCTCTTCTCTATTCTTATCTTAGTGACTGAATGTGCACATATTATTACATGCTAACCGGGGTGTATGAGCGTCTGTGTACAGATCTTGCATATTACTGATAAGCATTTTTATTTGTTTTTTATTTTATTTATACAGGGAGAATCAAGCAGAGACAAAAGCAGGTTTCTTTCAGTTGAGTCATGTATTAGAGCCATGTATTAAAAACATATTGGCCTACAAAGAACAAAGACTTAAATCACAGACTTAAAAGAAGTTTTGCCTTGCTCTGAATAAGCCTGCGGTATCAATCCTGTGAGCATGTACAGAGGATGTCCTCCATTAGTCTAATAAAACCTATTCTATGACAGTTATCTGTTTCCACGGGACAACTGCACACATTTCATTGCCAAAGACTCTTCAAAGAGGCTTTCCAGGAGTTGAGTTTTCCTGAATGATCGGGTCACCATCCTGATTTAGATGGTGTCCAACCCGGTAGTAGATCAGTATACCAAATAATGGGGCTAGTGAGTGCATGTTGCTCTAAGAGTTGTGCAGAGAGGGTGGGGGAAATGAGTCGCATACTTCTGAACTGCTGTACTTGCAAACTAGCGAGTGAGAGAATAGGGAGGGGCACAGCATCGGGAGGTCAACCCCCAGTAGATCGCCTGAACAAGGTTTATATTTGTCCCTATTTAAATGTTTTCTTGCAATTAAACTTTTTTTTGCAATATCTCGCTACTTTAATGAAGCAGGGCCTATCATCAATGAATGGGCTAGGATAATTTTTACGCAGCAGACGGAAGACACCCTCTCCCCACTAACGCGCAGACGAGCGAGGGAGCGGGAGGGAGAGAGTAGGGGGCGGGCAGATTGAACATGTGGACGCTGGAGGCTTGGTAATCTGGGTTTCACGATGTCTGCTCATGCAATGCCTCAAATTCACCAAAGTAGCCTCAAGTCTGCCTCACCCTATTTGTATTTTTGTTTTTGTTTTTAATTTTGAGGCATTAGGCTTTCACCCAGACTTTTGTTGTCAGAACTGGTCTGAGAATTATTTATTTTCCAATAACTCATGAGGAGTTTTAATTAGTTATTGTTTGTTAGCGTTTGGAGGGTTTTGTAATTGCGCAGCATTAAAGCTATAGCTGCGTCATTGCAATCAAGTTCTACTCCTGTTCGTGGCATTCCGACAGTGTCCGGGAACACCTGAGTTCACAAGTAGTGGACACAGCTTTACAAACCTTAAAACCTTTAGAAAAATGCAATTGTAATATATTGTTTATTTGGGCCATTGGAAATACACTGCTCAAAAAAAATGAAGGGAACACTTAAAACACGCATTGGGTCTCGATGAAGGAAATATATTAAAGATCAAAATCTTTACTGTACATTGTGTAAATCATTAAGAACAAAATTACATAACAACGATCAATGGAAACCAAAATCACCAACCGATTGAGGGCTGGATTCAAACTCACACAGAAAACTAGAGTAAACAATTGAAATCACAGACTGTTTCAACTTGCGTGAATTTCATAACGGCAACTCATAATGTGACTCAGTTGTGTGTATGGTATGGAGTTACTTTTGTTTCAATAAGAAAAAACAAAAGTATTAGTATTGCAAACAAAATAATATTGAAAGCAAAACATAAACTAAAAAGTATTGAGATCAAATATATATATATATATTGCAAATTAAATCTTTTGAAATGCGAAAACAAATTGATTGAAAATGAATGCATTATAATTCTTTGAGAGGGAATATTTTTTCTTGATAACGCGATTGGGTTAAAACAAATGTTTTTGGCTGCAGTTTTTTCTGTCTTTGGTTACGTTACCCTGGATTTTGCTCTCATTTTCTATTTTTGCGGTTGGTTGCAAGTTTTTGACACAAATTTCACGGTGGGTGGGTTTAAGAGAGGAAATGCATCTCCATTGGTCAACCAGACTGGGCAACATCAACAGCTCCAGTCGGTTTACGTTGTAGGCATGCTACATTAATAGGTAGACAGGCTATCGTGCATGGAACGATGTTTGAGTGGACGCACGTGAAATAAGCGCAACAGTATGTTGACTAAACAACCTAGCCCGGATATATTTGCCTAATAATTGTTTATATGTGAGCATTTTTTTCATTTCGGATAAGAAAATGTTCAATAGTTAGTAGCTAGCCAACCAGCCAAATGGCACTGGCTATCTGAGCTAGCTACCTTTAAAACAAGGAGGACACCAGGAAAAAGCTATGATAAATTGTTTTGTGCCTTGTAACAGTTGGAACAGTTAAATAACTAGCTATTTAGGGTTCTATTGTCTGTCTGTTTAGGAGGTCCAGATGACCTAAACAGCTGGCTGGAGTGTAGGTGAGTGGTGAAAGACAGCAGTGGAAGTAATGTTCACATACCACATGTATCTCATCCTCACTGAGTTCATCTATAACAGATGATAGAAGTGGCCTAGATATTCCATATTAGTTAAGCCTACAATTACTTGGATAGGTAGGAAGTGGAGGTGCCAGAATAATTGTGGATTGTGTCTAGTTTATCATAGGCAGCATAATATTAAGTAATATTAATGTGTTAGTTGTGTCCCAATTCTTCACCCTTTTTCCAAAACAAACTGTACTTGTACACTTCCTTGCATTCATTTTGCAATATAATAGGAAGTCCCTCCTGTCACTGCTTAAACATGTATCTTTTTATACATTAGGAGGATGCAGGAACACACCTTGGACAAGAAATGGCCAAATTGGATGTGTGCTCTCTCAACCACTTCTATGTCTAACCCAGTAGTTTAAGTCAAAAGTGATATACAAGCAGCATGGTAGAGTTCACATCTATTACATTTATATTTATTCATATTCTTCCCCAATGACAAGTTTCTTTAAGGGTGTTACAGTATGGACTGAAATACAGTATGGACTGAAATAACTGTAGTTATTTTGGGAGGGGAAAAACATCACTTCTTTATTTTATTATTTGCTCCATACCAGACATTGTGAATCTATTTGGTATTCAAACTCTCAGAAAACTATCAGACGTGAGTGGGGCAGCTAAATAACGCCATTGCTATGTGCAGGCAACCCCAGCAAATTCTCCATAAGATACCTTCCTGTATTTGAGATGCTGCTGGACAAGTTGCCCTCCATCAGTCAGGTGAAGATGCTCTCATATGTGAAGAAGCGAGGGCTAGATTTGCAACAAAATGGCAAAAACAAATATGTGTTGCCTTGAGCCCCCTTTTTCAAATGGTCTGTATTACTGCCTTCAGAGAGGGATTGTATGAATGCATGCTTTGGTTTAGGATTATGAGTTGTGTTCTGATTCATTACCCCGTCAAAGTGTGGACTAGTTTTGATGGACAGCAAATGGACATCTGTTCCTGTGTTATGACAAGTCATTCAACTACTCAAAATGACAACAAATTGCGGCGTGCTGTTCATGTGAACAGTGAAACAGTATTAGTTTTACATTGACCCTCTGTTTTACATTTCCACATCTATTGTACCCTTTTAAAATAATTTGTGTTCTTTTTATGTGGCTTTGGCTCCATGGCTTTTTAAACACTCAGCAGCAGGAAGAACTTTGTTTCCAATATTATTATGTATAGTATATTTCTAACTGTATTGATGAGGAAGGGGTGGGCAGAATGATCTAGTATCACTGAACTGTGTCGAATAGACAGTCGCTTTTGTTACAGTCCCGTAGTAACAAGTTCAATATGTTTCGCTGCAAATGTAATTACTATACAGATTTTTTCTGCTCTTAAGGTTCTTCCAATGTAATGTTTTTTAAATTATGACTGCTTATATTTGTTTTATATATTTGTTTTATGTCTATTTGTTATTCTTAACGCTTAAACTTGCTGCTGCCTATCTTGGCAAGGATGCTCCGTAAAAACAGATTTTTAATCTCAGTGAGCCTTTCCTGGTTAAATACAAAAGTGTTGGAAATTATTATTGAGGAAGCCAATTTGAACACTTTGTAGCCTTTTTCTTGAACACAAGAACTGTGTAACCTGTAGGAAAATCACAATCATAGATCTCCAGGTATACTGTAGGAATAACCTTGTGTGTGTGAATGTAACATTAATAATGGGTTTGAATGTAACATCTGAAGATAGTGTAATGGTTAGTTGTGCAGATTGGTTGCCATGACATGACAAATCAATCAACTAATAAAGCACTGTTATTTCAAGACTCAATATATGCCCATGTTTTGTAAGCTGTTTTACCACAGATTTACTTGGCAAATGTTGTCTGCTGTGCCTCTTAAAATTGTATAACTTAAATTAACGCATACTGGCCATACTGCAAAGCTAAGTTTACATTATGATTTTGGGTTAGTTCTGTTCCACAGCTAACTAGCTAAATTATAACACGCTGTCATTTGTATGTATCAGCTTTCTAGCCAGCTTCATCTTAGCCTGTTAGATATCTAACATATGTGCACGAGATGATTGTTTAGTGAATACAATCGACACGAATTATATATGGAATTTGATAAAGCAACTTCATAGTATGCATAGACTAACAAATAAACAACTAGCATTTTGTATCAGAAAGCACGATTGGGTATATGTTTTTTACTCGCAGAAATTCAAATTAAGTTCAATACACAATAGCATGTCTACTTATTAATGTAACAAGCCTACAGTGTAAACAAACTGGAGCTGTTGATGTTGCCCAGTCTGGTTGACCAATGAAGATGCATTTCCTCTCTTAAACCCGCCCACCGTGAAATTTGTGTCAAAAACTCTCAACTGCAAATAAAGAAAACGAGAGCAAAATCCAAGGTAACGTAACCAAAGATAGAAAAAAAACTGCAGCCAAAGACAATAGTTTTAACGCAATCGCGTTATCAAGAAAAAATATTTCCTCTCAAAAAAATTATTTGCATTCATTTTTAATTAATTTGTTTTCGCCTTTCAAAAGATTTTATTTGCGATATATATATATTTTTGATCTCAGTACTTTTTAGTTGATGTTTTTCTTTCAATATTAATTATTTTGTTTGCAATACTAATACTTTTGTTTGTTCTTATTGAAACAAAATTAACTCCATGGTATGGCCCCCACGTGCCTCTATGCACTCCCGACAGTGTCTGGGCATGCTCCTGATGAGATGGCGGATGGTGTCCTGGGGGATCATCTTCCAGACCTGGATCAGGGCATCAGTGAACTCCTGGAAAGTCTGTGGCACTACTTGGCGGTGTCGTATGCACCGATACCTAACGTCCCAGAGGTTCTCAATTGGATTCAGGTCTGGGGAACGTGAGGGCCAGTCAATGGCATTAATGCCTTCGTCATCCAGGAACTGCTTACACACTCTGGCCACATGGGTATTGTCCTGCACCAGGAGGAACCCAGGGTCCACTGCACTAGCGTAAGGTCTTATGATGGGTCTGAGGATTTCATCCCGGTACCTAACAGCAGTCAGGGTACAGTTGGCTAGCACGTGGAGGTCTGTGCAACCCTCCAAGGATATGCCTCCCCAGACCATCACTGACCCACCGCCAAACCGGTCATGCTGGATGATGTTGCAGGCAGCATAACGTTCATCATGGCATCTCCAGACTCTTTCACGTCTATCACTTGTGCTCAGCGTGAACCTGCTCTCATCTGTGAAGGGAACAGGACGCCAATGGCGGACCTGCCAATTCTGGTGTTCTCTGGCAAATGCCAATCGAGCTGCATGGTGCTGGGCTGTGAGCACAGGTCCCACTAGAGGATGTCGGGCCCTCATGCCACCCTCATGGAGTCTGTTTCTGACAGTTTGGTCAGAAACATGCACAACAGTAGCCCGCTGGAGGTCATTTTGTGGGGCTCTGGCTGTGCCCCTCTTGTTCCTCCTCGCACAAAGGAGCTGATACCGGTCCTGCTGCTGGGTTGATGCCCTTCTATGGCCCTGTCCAGCTCTCCTCGTGTAACGGCCCGTCTCCTGGTATCTCCCCAATGCTCTTGAGACTGTACTGGGAGACACAATTTATCTTCCTCGACTTCCTTCAACTGTACTTGGCTCTGCTCCTTCCACTGATCCAGCATCATCACGTTCATTTATTTATATTGTTTGTGACTTACATATGTTAATTGTATATGATTACACTGTATATTGCATATATAATATCGTTGGGGACAGTAGCCTACATACTCTAATCTAACTGTCCTTTCAGCAGTAATCTTCGTCTGTCTCGTGAACTGAAAAAAATCTGTGATTCTACTGGACGTCATCTGAAATGTTAACATATGTTTTTTTGCGAATTAGATGTAGTTTAGGCGTTATTAAGTTTTATTGAAATATTTTGACATTCTTTAGTGTGAAAGAAAACTAGGATCCACTTGTTTTTCTGACATTACTCCTCTCCGCCATGTCAGGACTGGTCCTGTATGAAGGTTGCCAGATCATAGACTGTAAACTGTGAATCCGCGTACTCCTAAAAACACTGATCAAACACTATTTTTTCTATACAACCCTGTCTTTAAACCGACCCGCCCAAACCCATTAAAAATAGCCCAATTTTGGGGGAAACCTACCCATCTGGCAACACTGCCAATATGAAACAAGAAAAGAAACCAGGCAAGCCTAGTTCGGTTGGCCCGCGATTAGAAGGAATGAATGTTGTTGCCCTCACTGTATTCAAACTGGGGTCTTCCATGTGACAGGCGGTGTCTTTAACCACTATGCCACTAAACTATACGTGTGCAGAGTGTTCTGCATTGTTAAACCAATTAGTCGAAACTCCACGGTTCTCGGAACTAGTTCCCTACATTAGCTAACATCCAAACCAACAACAGGTATAACAGGGTTGATGCACTACATTCAACGCGTTAAATTAGAAAGAGATTACTGTAGGGACCGATTGGGACATACTACCTCGTCATAAAATTGCATCTTGACATTAGATCATTTTGTCACGTATTAACATCATGCCAATTTTGAATATTTAGCTATATAACATTAAGCATTGTGTTAAACTGACTAAAGTTTCTTATTAAGTTCACTTCCACCACAAAATGGCATCTATGAACTGTATGGCTTTTGCCACTGGCCATTATAACAGCTTATTAGCCAGTAATAGGCATACAAGTATCTACTTACTACTTGGAGTAGTCATAAGAATTGAGCAATTGCTAGCGAGACTGAAGATGAAAATCCTCTTTTACTGTGCCAGGGGTTGTGATCTATATGAACCCAAAAAGCATGCATGGATGCGTGCTTTGAATATCCACCAGAAATAGTCACAATATAACCATAAACAGTTTTATTTTAGGCTTACTATACACCGATCAGCCATAACATTATGACCACTGACAGGTGAAGTGAATAACACTGATGATCTCGCTAACATGGCACCTGTCAGTGGGTGTGATATATTAGGCAGCAAATGAACATTCTGTCCTCAAAGTTGATGTGTTAGAAGCAGGAAAAATGGGCAAGCATAAGGATCTGAGCGACTTTGACAAGGGCCAAATTGTGATGGCTAGACGACTGGGTCAGAGCTTCTTCAAAACTGCAGCCTTTGTGGGGTATTCCTGGTCTGCAGTGGTCAGTACCTATCAAAAGTGGTCCAAGGAAGGAAAAGCGGTGAACCAGCGACAGGGACATGGGTGGCCAAGGCCCATTGATGCACGTGGGGAGCAAAGGCTGGCCTGTGTGGTCCGATCCAACTGACGAGCTACTGTAGCTCAAATTACTTACAAAGTTAATGCTGGTACTGATAGAAAGGTGTCAGAACACACAGTGCATCGCTCTTTGTTGCGTATGAGGCTGCGTAGCCGCAGACCAGTCAGGGTGCCCATGCTGACCCCTGTCCACTGCCGAAAACGACCACTATGGGCACGTGAGCATCAGAACTGGACCACAGAACAATGGAAGAAGGTGGCCTGGTTTGATGACTCACATTTTCTTTTACATCACATGGATGGCCGGGTGTGTGTGCGTCGCTTACCTGGAGAACACATGGCACCAGGATGCACTATGGGACGAAGGCAAGCCGGCAGAGGCAGTGAGATGCTTTGGGCAATGTCCTGCTGGGAAACCTATGGTCCTGCCATTCATGTGGATGTTACTTTGACACATACCACCTTCCTGAGCATTTTTGCCGACAGTGTGCATCCTTTCATGGCTGCGGTATTGCCTGATGCTATTGGCCTCTTTCAGCAGAATAATGCGACCTGCCACAAAGCAAAAATTGTTCAGGAATGGTTTGAGGAACACAACAATGAGTTCAAGGTGTTGGCCTCCAAATTCCCCAGATCTCAATCCAATTGTGCATCTGTGGGATGTGCTGCACAAACAGGTCTGATCCATTGTAGGCCCCACCTTGCAACCTACAGGACTTAAAGCATCTGCTGCTAACGTCTTGGTGCCAGATACCACAGCACACCTTCAGAGGTCTAATGGAGTCCATGACTTGACTGGTCAGGGCTGTTTTGGCAGCGAAAGGGGGACCTACACAATATTAGGCAGGTGGTCATAATGTTATGGCTGATAGGTGTATAACGTAGCTACTGAAGCTTGAAGCCAGCATGGTTTTTGCCTATCCTGAAATTTCTTTTGAAGAATTGAGCAATTGCTAGCGAGACTTGAGATGAACTTTACACTGCCAAAGCTATTTCATTTCATGACATAACAATGTTTGTTTTTCTTTCATTCGTGAATGACATTGATATAATAACTATCCATATAGGTGACGATAACTGACTTTTTCGTCTAGTGAAAAGATGAGAGAATCGTGGAAACCCCTCTTTTACTGCCCAAGGGGTTGTGGTCTATATTACCTCAAAAAGCATGCACGGATGCATACTTCGAATATTTACCAGAAATAGTCGCTATATAACCGTAAGCAGTTTTATTTTAAGCTTACTTTGATGTGACTTCTGAAGCTTTTAGCCAGCAAAGTTTTTGTCTATCCTGAACAAATTCTAATGCATACTTTGTTCTGCCTAAGGCGTGGATCGAATGCAAGTCTCCCATATGGGAGTTTGCTTCTCTAACCACTACGTTATTTAACAATGGGTAGTCCCTCACTCAGTAAGAGACATTCGCTCTTCTTGGCTGGCTCCGCTTATGTGGACCGTCAATGCGCCTACGGTCACATGCGCTGTAGTTTTTCGCTGGTAGGCTATTTAGCGTATGAGCACAAAATTATGTTTTACCATGCCTATGCACTGAGGCGGTGCGAGATTTTGGGAAGGCGGCCACCTTTGAGTTTTAAATGCAGGAAAATCCCTGGTTAATATTTTGAATGAAAGATCAGGGGGATGAACAGTAAAGACCTTTTTTCCTCAGCCCATTTTGCTCTAGTGGAGGGCACTCTGTAAGGTGCTTGTCGTTACTCATAGTTGATGAGCCAATTTAAATGACATGCAGAACTACAATGTGTATAGATTCTGTGTTATTTGATTTCCATCAAGAGGAATGTGTGTATGTGGCACCTTAAACACTGCCACAGCACTGACACTATTTCTCCATGTATGTCCAGCTTAACAAAGACGTCACAGTCCTCCATCATGACTAATAATTGTTTTACAGTATAATCAACTTGATCTCCTATGAACCCACAGTGCTGTTTCATGCCTGGCCCATCCCTGTACATGTTCTGTCATATGCACCAAGTCATTGGACTCAGCGTCCTATCTGTGTTGTTTGGGATGATACGGGTCGCCATCTCGTGGCTAATGGAAACACTGCAACAGGCCATACAGCATTGTTGGAAGTAGAGAGAATGAATGTGGTGCGGTCCATTGAGAATATATGGATATTTGCACGTGTGCTCTTTGTCTTTTAAACAAGGTTTAATTTTCAATCAGCCTTGATATCCTCAGTGTAATCAAACACACATTATTAAAACACAAGTTGACACGGGAAAGTGGATGATTTACACAAACTATGTGTCTAGTCAGGTTGTGTGTGCAGGGATATCTGTGAGTAACCCTAGCTGCCGTCTGCACAGGTGAAGGGTAGCTGGATATAGCCCCCCTAGCCAGCTGGGCCTGCTATTTAAAACAGTCAGGGCTTGGTGAGGAGGGTTGGGGGGCAGGTCACTCACATTCTGGAGCCCAGGCCCAGAGAGGAGTTAATTTGAGACTTGTTTACTGGACACCCTTCCTCCTTAGTAAGACCTGGATGAAAAGGTGTAAAGGCATCAGCACTAACTGTTTGAACGAGGACGTCATCTTGGTTTAAACAGCAGGCTTAGGTACCGAGAGCCCAGGGCCCAGTTGTCCCAAAAGTATCTTAAGATGAGCTCTTTGTTGGAACCTTCAAAGGAGCATGGTTAAATGTCTGTGAGCTCTCTCCCAAAAGAATTGTGATTAAAGTTGTGCCTGAAAACGCTTGTCATTCACACCTGCCTCAGATTTTAAGAGCTAAGTGTGTAGTCACTTTACACACCAAATATCTCAGCAGGAAATATCAATTTCTCTGTGGTCAATGGTAACCTTAGAACAGAGTTTATAAATGCAAAGCTTTTTTCTGTGCAATTGTTATCTAAAAGTGAAGGACGACTCCAAAGTTAATTAAATATATAAATACAGAAGCTCGTATATTCACATGATATTTGAAATATGTTACAGGCCAAGTTGGTGGACACAGATTAAGCCTTGTCTAGGACTAAACAGCTCAACAGGAGTTGTCCATTAACCTTGATTTTGTTTTGTCCTAGACTACAGTAGGCTTAATCTGTGTCCGCGAAATTGGCCCCACATATACTATCAAGTTTATTTTAATGAAGGTCTTTTGTCTGTACTTTTTGCTTCAATATATTCAATTATTTGGAAATGTTCTCTCTGTGTGGTGTTCTGAGCAATCCATCTTAGACCTTCAGTCATTGCAGCAATGTCACATTCATTGACGTCACACTTGTAATCTCAAAAGGATAATTCTGGATTTTGGCAATAAGAACCTTTATCCACTTCTAGAAACAAAGTTGTGGATGCCATGGTTTGTCTTAGCATCCACTATGAAGGACGTTGCTTTAAAACTAACTAGGATATGTGAAGTCACTAGCAATTTATACCGTAGACGTCTGGTTATTGTGCTAACACTAGATTTCAATTATGTTTGTTGTTAGCCGCTTGTTAGATATTTCCTTCAAACCACACGCAAAGACATAAAAATGGCATCCATACAAAGTGCATCTGACTTAGCAGAAGTAAATAAAGGGCCATGTTGTAAAAACTCCAGAATTAACCCTTTCAGTTCCATTGCTGTCAGTAAAGACGGGCGAGGCCAATATCAGATATACTCTGGAGGTTTCCTCCTGGTTCAGGCGTAGAAGATACCATGACGTGACTGTGAGTAATATGCAGTGAATGATGAGGAATGTCAGTATCACTGACCTCTGGCACCGAAAATCCTAATTTCTCCTCAGTGATGTTGTTGCCATCAGTTTGTAGACCTTCCCAAGATTCTAGGAGATTTTCTTCCTTTACCCCCCTGGTTTGAGGGTGCATAGTCACACCAAGCCTGCAGGATAAATGCATCTTCTGCTGGTCTGGTAGGTCAACTACCACTGCTGGCACTGCCAGATGCGATATACAGTATTGCATATTTCAGAACTCCTAATGCCTCAGTGCTTTATGTAAGGACAATGTGAAATGCAAGTAGCTTCTGAGAAGAGTTCTGTCAAGCTTTTTATTGTTTTCTATATCTTATCAGTGGGAAAAAGAATGGAAATGGTTGGTAGGATTGTTTAGCATTAGTCAGTATAGGTTTTGCATTTGTTAACAGGCTATGGCCTCTATCGACTTTAGTTAACAGTAATTCCCACTATCACTAATACAGCAGAATGTAGCTTCAGGTATTTTAAATATTTTAAATGTGCTTACAGACTTGTGATTTGCTTTTTCATCAGTTTTTGTGTCTAACATCAACGTGCACAGGCACGCACACACAAACGTAGAATAATCCCTGCCAGTATATAGTTGGTACCTTATCTTTAGTAAGGGGGATTCATGCATTTTTCCCATCCTCTACATTGTCAAAGTGAGACTTGCCTAAGGATTCTGCATCCTGCATCTCTCACTCTCTCTCGCACGCACGCACACACACCTATGTTTTTCTATAATTGTGGCTACCAGAAAATGTATTCCCTATTATCTATATAAATTATTTCAGAACTTTAATTAGCAAGTGGCAGATCAAAACATGTTTCACATTTACTTTTTAGTCACCCTTTGACACTGCCTTGTTGCATTAGTTAATGTTGGTTTACAGATGTGAAATGGTGTTGGCTTAAAAGATGAAAGACCATACTTGGCTTTTGGACAACATGTCTTGGTTTGGTTATGTCTGTGTTGTTCATCCATTGGGGCCGTTAATTTGTCACTATGATGTCAGTTCTGAGGAGAGATCACCAGTGCCAACAGTGCGTATTTGATTGGTGGTAGGATGTCACGATACCGGAACTTTTAACTATAGAATGCCCATTAAATGATTCCCGCTTACAATTTTGATACCATGTCAAAAAAGTAGTAATAAATCTTTTTTTTTTTTCTTTTATCAACAATTACAAATAAAGAGTAATTTACTTATTTTTAATGGTTATTGCTCAGTGCTCAGAAACTTTCTGTGAGACCAAGGCTGTTACTGTTTTTAACAGTTGACAGCAGACATTGTGGGCTGAAGGGATCATTTGGCTTTCTCCAAATGTTTACCTTTCTCCAAATGCAAACCTGGATGCAAGAAATAGGATGAAAGATGACTCATCAGATAATATTGAATTAATAATTCACTGATGTGAGCTATGTGCTGGCTCTTTTGAGATTTGAGTGTTGTAATTGGCTAACTCTCTGGCTTGACTTTTAATTTGTTTTTACTTGAATTATTGTGAAGGTAGTCAAATGCATCTCGCTAGCTCAGTTGTCAAACTGTTTTTAACTAGCTAGCTAGCTGTAGTCTGTCTTTCAAGTACTTTCATTTCTACCACCGCAACGCAAAGCAACACGAGTTGAAATCATGAGGTTCTCCAAATGCACCAGAGCCGAGTCCCGCGATGCGAACGCACCTTTGCAGACTGCTCAATGCATTTTACATTTGCATTTTTTGAACATCAGGCATTAAGGAAGAAATGCTTCTGCTAAAGCAGAGTGAGTAGAGTAATAGAGACCCTATTCAGAGCCACAATTTACTTTCTGCTCGGGGCCATTTTTCTTATTCAGAGAAGTAAGAATGAACTGGTGATGTCTCTCTCTGGGGCCACCCCTTCCTCTGGGCAGGAGCAATAAGCTGACCACTGTAGGCCCTACCCGATCAGAAAAAATTAGAGAGCTGCTCCAAGCAGGGTGTCTTGTTCTATACTGTCTCTGGCTAAAGTGTGTGTCTCTATGTCTGTCAAATGCAGAATGAGTGAGTGCAGGAACAGCTGTGACAGAGTGCTTGATCACGGATTCACCGGCATTTGACACACACACAGACACACTCACACACACGCACGCTCTCACGCTCACCTTACTCATTTGTCGTTGCAGTAGATACTGGCTCTTGAAGTCTATAGCAGCTGTACATTTTCTATGTCAGTCAGTGTATCTTTTTTCGAGTTTGAACGTTTGTTTTAAATGAAACGTTTTGGTGAATTATTCAGAACATTTTTGCTGATGACGAGCGAAAGAAGAGGTGCATTTGTGTCCTGAGCACTTTGAATGGACTTCTGGAGAACTTCATACTTCTCATGAGTTTTCTCACTTTTGCACAAGGACTATTTCTACTGCTCTCATTTGGGTCCACAGGCAAATTCCTACTTCGATCTATTTTGCAGAATCTCAAACCTGTGTGAAAATAATTTATCACAAACATGATAATACACGTTGGACTGAACTGAGGAAAATATTCTATTAATACAATTTTTTTACATTGGAATGTTTATGGACATTATTTCCATTTATTTATTTGATGGGAAACCCGTCTTTAACTGAGGGTGACACACTTTTTTGAACCTGACCACAATGCTGGACGCCAACCCCTGCCTACGCAAAGACTCTGCCTCTTTTGGGTCCCCTCCAATCAGCAATAGCATGGATAAACGCAGCATACGATTGGAGTTAGAACGGCGGGCTTGTCAGAGCCTGAGAGAAGGTGGGATTCATATGACACGCACACACTTTATTACAAGGGTTGTAGGAATATGCATATCTTTGCTAATTAGGTAAATCAGCGGATGGTTTAATCCAGACAGACCTACGGCGGTGACTGCATACATTGTCATACCTTTGTGTATGTGTATGTTTTGAAACAAAGATTTGTTTGATAGACCAGTTGCTGATTACCCACGTATACTTCCTTACTCATCCTGTCCATGTGGTTCGTTAATAGTATCTCTCCATACACACCTGGCAATTTAGTTCATTTTCAGAGAATCGTCAGTTGTACTGCTCAGTGGGTATCAGGTGTTTTCCCGGGTTGCGGTCAGATACTAAGTGGACCTCATGGCTGTTGTACAGATGGGGCAGGGCCAAGACTCGGTGCCCGGCGGACATGAACTCCAGCGCCTGTGGGTGTAGCCAAGGCCTTGACAACTAATTGGTTGAACTGAGAGGAGCCGCAACAGATTTATTTGAAACCCTCTGAGAATCTCAAACTGAGACTTTCAGAGAAACAAGTGTAATCCATATAAAGGTGCAGACTGATACTTTGGCACCCTTGCATCATCTCAGTGGAGCAGAATGTTTTGTTTTCTCTTTGCAAAACTTATTGAATGGCTATTTTCATCTGGTAGGCACCTTCAAATTATATATAAAAGAGAATCGCTTTCATCAAACTAAAATCATGTATGTTTTTAATAATTTAGTCCTGGCCATTTTTCCATATTGAAGTGATGACTCTCAATTACTTTTTTGGAGCCATTTGAAGTAAATTAAAAATATATCTAAACACCTGTTTGTCTTCTGGTATTTTACCACAATTATTGCAAAGCTGCCAATATATTTTGCCATGTCTGACACTAGCCCACTGAGGTGTGGTGAGAAAAGGCACTGGTGCTGATGTTCACTGTGACACAGGTTGTAACACTAAGAAAACAGGAACAGGCTTGAGAGATAGACGTCAAAACACTCAGTCGAGTCTATGCTTTGTGTGCCCCCTCATGCAGCCAGGCCCAGCGCCTGAGGTTTCTGCCATGGAACAGTTTGAGTGTGTGCTGACTTACAACTTTGTTCCTAATACTGTAATTCAACAGGCTGGGCCACCCAGAGAGATAGAGTTCCCAGCTATTACAGTGTGGTACACAAATAGAAACCTGCTGGGAGGGAAGGAATCAGAGAAGAGTGAGGGATGGAAGGAATGGAACGTTTTGAAAAGATTCTCAAAAGAAATCATAAGCTTGATATAGAGAAAGTGCACTGAGAAAGCATATTTTATTTTTAGGGATAGGGATTTAATTTAAGAGGGGGATGCGCACACTGTGGAGGTCAAACCTACCATCATGAGGCAGGTAAAAATGAATATACCAATCAGAGACATCAGGCTTGCTAAAATCAACTGTTTGGTACTTTAATAAAGAAATTGCTGGTGAGTGGCAGTGGCAAATTACTTGGTGGACTAAGGAAGACTACTATAATGGATGGCAAAAGAATATTTATGTGGTGAGGAAAAAAACAACAACAACAACAGTCTAGCATATCTGGATTACTCTCCTGGAGGTAGACATAGATGTGTCAAAGACTATCATATGCAGAATACTTCAAAGACAGAAACCTCAGAGAGTACACCACAAGACAGTGGACACCATCCCTACCACGAAGCATGGTGGTGGCCACATCATGCTATGGGGATGCTTCTTTGCGTCAGGGCCTGGAAAGATCATGACAATAGAGGGCAATATCTATGCAGAAAATAAGCAAGAGACCTGGGACTTGGGAAGATACGAGAGACCTGGGATTCATCTTCCAGTAAGACAAAAACCCCAAACACACAGCCAAAGTCACACCGGAGGGGCTTAAAAACAATAAGGTCAATGTCCTGGACTGGCTCAGTCAAAGCACGGACCTAAAGTTATTTGTCATCAGCGTAGCTGTGTAAATGAATACTATGCTTTCTAATGACGATACCAAGAGGAAACATGTAGGTTGAACAGTATAGGACCCAAAATCTTTTTAAGTAGCGGTTTTACTAAGGCAGTTTAATGAGTGGATAGGGTCAAGTGAACAGGTAGATGACTGTGCCTTCCAAGAGTTTTCAACCCTAACAACTGGACAATTATTTAATATTTCTGAAAATGTCTACAAATGGTGCATAGACATGTTGTTCTGTTAGATATTTTTAGGCACCTTAAAACACTTTCAAATTTTAAAACACTGAAACTGTCAGGCTGCCGGGCCAGTGAGATCCAGCGCCCTCTCTCCCTCATTTGGATCACTGACACCTGTTTTTAGTTATTGCCCTCACCTGTTTCCCTGATCACTGTCCCTATTTAAGTTCCTCCTTTCCTAGTGTGTCTTGTCGGTCTGTGCTTTTGTTTCCACACCATGTCTAACATAGTTTTTTTAAGATTGAGTATGTCTTAGTTCTTTTTATTAAACGTCCCTGTTGTCCCTGCGCCTGTGTTCTGCCTCCATGCTTCAGCTTTACAGAAACTCAAAGTCAGTTAATGTAAGGTGACATTAGTTTTATGTTAGGACATATTAATAAGAAATATGTCAAACTGAAATATGTTGCCTTCATAAGTATGCAACCCCACCACACAATATTTTGAAGAGTCGCCCTTCGCCGCAATAACCGCTTTATGTCTTTTGGGGTTGGTTTGTACACGGTTTCAGTATTTGCACACCGTTTCGGTATTATGCCCCATTCTTGGCAGTTTTGCTCCATGTTGTTCCGATTGGTTGTTGATGTGGGTAACCTGTGCACCAGTCACTCCAATCCCAGGCACTGAACTTTGTAGCTCCTTCAATGTGATTGTTTGCCTCACTGTGGCTTCTATTACAAGTCTCTTTTGTGTTTAAGCGCTGAGTTTTGAGAGACAGCTTTTTCTTGACAGTGCCTGGGTGAACTGATGCAGCCTCAATTTCCTAATTATTTACCCAGCTCCGCTGGTTCTGTATTTCCCAGCATAAAAGCAACTGCCACTTACAATAACTGACTTCAGGTTTCAAAGTCACTTTTTAATTGTGCAAAAACAAACTCGCACCTGACCATTTCAGTGTTTTTTGTTTGCTAAACATTTATTTCAACATGAAATTCTTGTTCTTGGATAAAAGAATATACACACTGTGAATGATTAGAAATCCCTGAAATTGAAATGCAGGGCCAGACTATCCATTGAGGATGACATGCATGTTATCATGTCAAATATTTGTACAGACATCTCATTATTACCAGAAGCAGCAGTCCTCACACTGAGTGAGCAACTTTTACAATTTCAGTTTGACATTAAAAATGTATTTTTTTGTATAAAAATGTATAATCAAGGAATTTAAGGTGAAGGCACTGACAACAAGTAATTTAATTGTAAAAAAAAATACAATGAAACCATGCACTTTTGTAAAACTTATAGCGAAAAGAAAACAGGGACTTAATTTCTCCTGTAAGAGGGCTTTGGAGTCAAAAAGGTTGAGAACCACTGAAAAGCACATCTCATTCTGATGTGTACCGTCATTCTGCTTCTTAATACATTGCAAGCTCAAACACCAAGTACTCGCTGGCGGCTATATGCTTGAAGATGTCTTTCACTGGCTAACGACCATGGTTGAGATTGCTGACTTTGACATCCTGGCTGCAGTGACACTGTTGTAAGGCGAGGTAGTCACCGCAGCACTATTCGGGAGCCCCCGATGCATGATGGTGTATGATTTGCTAACCACTTCTCAATCCCCTCATACTCACAGAATCACATCTCTAATTTTTCGTGACAACTGCTGAGCTGCAAATTTTTGCAGCCCTCGAAAATAACTCAAATATGGACTTATTATTTTTACGGCACTAAGCTCGCAGTGGTTAAAGCACATTTCGTTGATTAGTCAGTCCAGAGGTGTTAACATTTGCAGTGTATATATCCATCTTAATATAGCACCTCACTCTATTCAAATTGTCAGTGGTGAATGTGGTGCTTTTTTACAAGAAGCCTTCTGCGCAGTAGCATCGTTTAAGCCACGCGGAAGTGTGGCTCTCTATCTCTCTGTGGTAAAAGTTGTTGAAACACGACAAGCAAGCTGCTTTTTCATAGAGTGTAGAAACAGGAAGCGTGTCTCTGACAGGGACCATCTGCCTGCTGTTTCCCCTCCCTGTCTGTGATGATAACCTCTGTTTCGGCTGTCAGATGCCTCTGTTGGAAGAAGAGAGGATGAGAGTTCAAGGACCAGAGGAACAGCAAACAGGGTACTACTCTTCAACTCCTGGCTTCTGCCTCTCTCCGATAGATTCGTTGTATCCACAAGACCTTAACCTATTTTGCATTCCTTCCCAAAGAGAAGAGCAGCACGGGGGGAAACTTATTGTAGGCGGGTTTCTCAGTTGTTTCTGGTCCAGGGTTGCCCTTTCGTGCATTTGTCTTTGGTGTGCTGTAGTAACCAGTGTAGTTGACCAGGTTTCCTCTTCTCTTCTGCAGTGCTCCAGCTCAAACTCCAGCAGAGACGGACCCGTGAGGAACTGGTCAGCCAGGGGATCATGCCACGTAAGTAAAACTCCATCCATGAAACTTTACTGAGTCAATCCCCTAACAAGCATCCACTCCTCTCCTCCTGTAGCTTTCACCTCACCTGGTTAGCTGCAGGTACATATCTGCTGCTTTTGAAGCCATGTCACCTTTTACGTAACGGGCACATGAGTTCAGCAACATGGCTTTACCCATTGCAATGCCTTGCTTCATATTTCATGGTACTAGAGATCCTGTTGATTTGGGATGTGGTTAAATCATTGTCAGTTTTTTTTTCTGAGAAATGCTGCAGGTTTCAGTCATCAAAGCAAAAGTGGATCTCTTTCCTGTGCTTCTGACTTGAATGCTAACCTCATTCAGTGTGAAATTACACCTATGTACTCATCTCCACGTAACATGTTGTTTGGAGTTGTTACACTTGCTCTTTTCACCGTGAAGGTTGCGAATATTGAAATTACTAAGGTCAACTTCCTCTCTGTTTCACATGAGTTTGTTCCTGGTACAAACCGGTGGCAGGAACCTTTTTTAAAGGTAGTCTCAGCAAAATAACATTGCCGTGAGCGACTCCCCAAAACACTGAGATGAGTGAGATTCCGGACTTTGCTGTCGCGCAGTCAGACAGCATCTGTTTGTTCACAAAACAGTGGCAGTCGACCCACTTTTTTAGTTTACTGTGTGAGTCTATTTTTAAATTTGATTCTGTTCGTAGGTACTCTGTGAGGGTGAAATATCCTCCTCAGTCAGGGTTTTAAACCAACAGAATACTTTCCCTCTTTACTTTCAAATCCCTATTTACAGGGCACTGAGTAGCATTACAGGAACAAAAACATTTAAATTGCAACACTTTCTTTCTCTGTAGGAAAACCATACGAGGTTAACAGTAGCCACCTCTTTCACCTCATTTGCCTGGGGGTATCGCACTTTACAGGGGTCCAAAATCAATCGATCAGCTCATTCTTTTTTAAATGTATTTTTCTGGTGTTGTTTTGTGCTTAATTGCCAGAGACAGTGTGAAATATAGCAGAGAGAGAGTTTTTACTGAACGAAAGGTGGGACAGATTTGAAACTATGCTGCACCCGCAATGGACACAGCAGCTTTGACGGCCGGCTGGATGTACTAGGACACATCAGTCCAACTTTGCCACACTGTTTTCTGTATTTCTGTGTGCGTTTGAACCTAACGTGATCAGGTCTATAGTAGTTTGTATAATACATTGTGAACCTGATTAAACATATTTGGAAAAATTTGAACCTCTAATTCACTCAGTGAAGTGTATTAAAGTAGTCAACAGTTTATTTGGTCACGTGTGTATCTGTCAGTCAAGTCAAGAGGCAGGTCTTACTTTAGCCTCTGCCTCGGTGTGAAGGCAGGTATTTAACCATGCGTGTTCTTCGGCTTGTCATGCCAAATAGTTTCCGCTTGCTGTAACCCATCCGTCCCTTCATCAAAACATTTGGATTCCATTAGCTTTTAGACTCCATTGCTATGCCAAGAAAATGAATTAAATGTTTTGAAATTTGTCAACATTTATTAAGTAAATCATAAGAAATTACCAAAATGACTTAGTGATTGTTTCTGCTCATCTGTTGGTTTGTCTGTGTGTGTATTTGTGTAGGTTTCTCTGTATATCTGTCTTTCTGTCTGTCTATTTGTCTAGGTTTCTCTGTATATCGCTCTCTGTCTATCTGTCTGTCTGTCTGTTTGTGTGTGTGTTTGTTTGTGTAAGTTTGTCTTTATATCTCTCTGTTTGTCTCTCTGTTTGTGTGTGTGTATTTGTGTAAGTTTCTCTGTATATCTCTCTATCTGTTTGTATATGTGTGTGTGTGTTTAGGTTTCTCTGTATATTTTTGTCTGTCTGTCTGTGTGGGCCCATTCTTCTCATTTCTATGGTTTATACTTCGTAGACATTAGTGATTATGCGGATAGTCTGTATTAACACAGGCAAGGGTTAACTGTAGTCATTGGTACTGTGTGGAGAATACAGGTTCCACTGATCAACACAAATTTGCTCAGTGACAAAGCTCTCTGTTTAGCATGTCATCGTTGATGAAAAAATTTATTTGCTGTGTCTTTAACAATCACCTAATTGTCTGTTGCTCAGAACTGAAAGCAAACTACAATTGAGAACTCTTCCTCATTTTAAATCTGAGAACTACTGCTGAAAACAAGGCTGTGTTTACTGGGGTCTGTCCCCCTCCAAAAAACTTTCTCGAATGAGAATTATTTAGCTGCTTTCAGTTTACTTGGTCTTATCTGATGACAAGGCCCTTCTCATGACTGCCTCCACCCCAGTGGCAGTGCTGTGTAATAGAGACTGATAATGCTTCCCGAATCTCAAATCTGTTACCCCTGGATCACTACACCTACAGTCTTCATAAGCCTTTTCAGTCCGTCTTCCTTGCAGGACACAGTTCAGAGACAGCCATGGTTGGAGTAACAAATTACTTGTTGATGACCGCTGATGATTTGTTTTTTGTTTATTGTTTATCCCCAGTAGCTCTGGGCCACAGCAGCAGCTAAGGAATTACAAAACGCTGATACATTTGTTGACATCAGACGCACAGAAATGTTCAAGTCCAAAAATACAATTTAAAAAAAGAAAAGAAATGTGTGGCTTGTGTCTGTTTATCTTTTTACAGTTCCTGTTGTGCCATGATTTGTTGTTAGGTCATTTTCCTATTCGAGTAATGAGGATGGAAGGAATTTCCATGCGATTATGGCTGTGTGCTGTATACAGTGTTTAGTGTCTTTTAGACCTGGGGTCTGTGGGGTGCACCTGGTGGCCTGCCTTATGGGTCACGTGTGGGTATAAAAGCTGTGTGTCATGTCATTACTTATATTCCTAATTCCCGTGATAATTCTATTGGCAACGAGAAGTCGGTGTCACGCCCACCCTGAACCGACACAGAGGAGCATGCGTGTTGCACACTGCGTGTGCAGTTAGCAGCAATGCTTGCTGCTTTTGTTTTGAGCTGGCTGTAGTTGGTTGCTTCCTTGCCACCCCGGACCGTGCCGCTGGGCAGTCGTAGATGATACGGTAGATGGCCCAGAGGTCATTTAGGTTCATGTAAATAAATACGGGTAGCAGCGGAGAGATAATAAACAGTAGCGGCCGCAACACGATGTTGATCTTGTCTGTGTGTGTTGGCTGTAGGCTTTTAGGGTCGGTAGAGCGTAGCTCTTGCAACGCCAGACTTGTCAGTTCAATTTCCACTACTGTGAGTTGCTTAAGCAGAGTTTTTACATTGATATTAAAGTCTGGAGACTGGGACGGACATTGATGTTAAAGTCTGGAGACTGGGACGGCCATTGATACTAAAGTCTGGAGACTGGGACGGCCATTGCAAAATGTAGATTTTGTGGTCAATTAATGATTTCTTGGTGGTTTTTGATGTATGCTGTTTTTATTGTCTTGCTGGAAGATCTGCTTGCGGCCAAGTTTCACCCTCCTGACAGGCTAGAATGCCCTGGAGCTCACTAGAGTTCATTATGCGGTTGACCTTCATTTGATCTTAGCTATTTTGTTGTCTTTTTGTTTTGTACCCATTGAGTAACCCTTTTTCCCTCTGGATTTCTCAGTTATATGTTTTTCCCCATGGTGATGAATAATGGAAACCATGGGTGGCAAAATTACACTTCCATAAGACTGAGATGTTTTGAGAAGTACGATGTTAATGCATATTTTTACGGATGATAAAAATATAATCATAAATGTTTGTTAAAAATAAAAGTTTCCTCTTAGCAATCGTATTAGTATAAAAAAAAAAGTCCAGTTGTTTATAGTTTATAGACTTGTATTGCTTTTGCACATCATTTTGAAGGGTGCCTGTCATTCTGGGTGGTGACTGTCAGGGCGAATGGGGACACTGACGCAATACCACACTGCAAGACTGGCTAGATGCAATCAAGGGATGCATTTAAACTTCCTGAAAATGAGGCTGTGCTCATTCTCTCTAAGATCCACTGAGCAAGATGAGCACGTTCTGTGGGTAATGAGACAGCTTTCCCCACTGCCAGAAACCTCAAGTTTAAAAAAAACCAAAAAAACGTTTTTTACGCTATCCTCTTTCGAAGCATACATCTGCAAACATAAGAGAAAGTGTGATCTTGCCATCTACTGTATGTGATATGTGTATGTGTTAAGAGCAGGTCTCCCTTACAAAACCAAAATGTTTACGGCAGATTTGCGGCAAACTTGTGGCTGATTTGCTGCAAAGAAATTAGTTTGCCAAAAAACCTTGCCACAGGTTTGCCAATGTTGGCCACTAGTGGCTAACTTCCAGCAACATTCTGGCTTTAATGAGAAGTTTGCCAAACTGGCAAACATGTTCACTACTGGTTTGCCACAAGTTGCAAGTAGTGCCAAACTTATAGTAAACCTCTGGTAACAAACATTAACAAATATGAATTTGCGGCCACCTTGCTGCCAACAGTAAATATTCTAGCAAACCTGCAGCAAGAAAATAGATTTAAGAATCAGTTGGGCGTCAGTGGCTCAGTGGTTAGGGAGTCAGGCTTGTAATCGGAAGGTCCCTTGTTTGAATCCCGTCTGGGCCCTGGGCAAGGCACTTTACCCTATGTTGCTCTGGGGAAAAATGTCCCTGTACTTACTGTAAGTCACTTTGGATAAAAGTGTCTGCTAAATTACTAAAATGTAATTGTTTGCCATAAGTTTTCCACAAAGTTAGCCAGAGGTCCACCACAAGTTTGCTGCAAATCCACCGCAAGTTTGCCACAAACCTAATTTGCATATGGCAATATGACCTTGCTGCAAATTTGCAGTGACATTGCCATAGGTTAACCACAACTGTCTGCCAGAAACCTAATATTTTTGTAAGGGCTTATCCACTGTGGATATTGAAAAGGTTGTTCATGCCCTGGTAACATCTCTACTGAAAACTGCCGCTCCTGACTCATCTCTAGATGATCCAGAATGCAGCTGCCAGGAGGGTCTGACAAATCACCTCAGTTTGGGATCAAATTCAAGACGCACCTTGGTACATATGCCAACTTCTTGAGACCTATTCTTCAGTATGCACACTCAAACAGCTTGGTCAAAGCCTGTGGACCACGGGTGAAGGACTTTTCGTATGTGGCGCCTTAACACTTCCTATACATCTGAAGGAGCGAACTTCAATTACCTCATTTACAAAAATGACATTTTAAGACATTGCTTCATGCACGCTAGCCTTTTTTTGGTAAAAGGAAAAGGACTTCTTTACCACAAATGCACACAGAGCTATTGTAACAGAACATGATGACATCTCATGGAGGAGACATAAAAGTACACATAAAATGAAACAGATTTCATAAGGCCATGTCTATTGTCAATGTGTTTGGAGTATTATGCAAGATAACATTTAAAAACAACAGTCTTTTGTTAGTAATGATGAGACAGAGGGTGACATTTCATTTAGTCACCCCGTTCTGTCTGTGGCGACTGTCAGACTTGGCATGAGGAGTTTTTGGAGTGCTGTCATCTTATGTTTCCCATCGCTGAGCTCTCTTTATGGATTTGGAAATACGTAGACCCGCATTTAATTACCATGAGTGCTCATCACCTATAGAGTTTGATTTGGCTTCTGTAACAACCTTGATATACTGAATTGATTTTTTACTGTGCATTTCAAGGCAAAAGAAACGGCAGGTGCCGAAGAAATGCAAAGAGTTATTCAATGACATTTCCAGCGCTGTTGCTTAATCTTATTCTGTCTTTTATCCCTGCTTCTCTTTGTGTTAGTTTTATTGTTTTTAGTTAGCATGGTACACAAGATAGGTACCCGTGGACAAAGAAACAAGCAACAAGACTGAACCAGACAAACATTTTCCCTCTCACCCACCAACACTGGACTTCCTCAACCCAAAGTTAGATTAGTGGTTCGCACTAACGAATGTGCTAATATTTCTCTTCTAACCCATGCATACATGCATACATCCCATGCTATGGATATTTCATAGATTTATAGCAATGTCATTCATTTAACATTCATCATTCATTTAACAGTTACTAACCTATACTTACAGTCATTGAACAGAATAGGGGACATAGCACATTTCTATACATTGTATAGGAGAGACAGATAACTTACAAAACATAAAAACCCTGCTAAACGCTAGAACCGCCAAAAGCCTTAGCCAATTGGTGTTTGAGTTGGTAATTAAAATAAAACTGCCATTTTGAAAGCTACACCCTCCTCCTTCCATGACTTTTCCTAAATAGGCGTATATTACATTGTTCCATTGTCGGAATTCTAAACTGACGAACAGAAAAGTATTTAGAGAATATTTACCTGTTTTTTTTTTACCCTGTTTTCTGACTTAATCCGCCAACAGCCCACGCCACTTAGCGTTGGTACCCAAATGGTACCCAGGCGCTAATCACCCCTCACTGAATGCATGACGTCAATGGATGAATGCGTGAAACTCCCAGATGAATGAAAACTTAATTAGGCTATTATTGAAGCATAATACAAATGATATAGGCTACTTATCACATAGGTGACCGTTGTGGCTACCAATAGGAGATTCATCTTAGACTCTGGACTCAGCCCACATGCACTTATTAATTATTACAATTTGTACTCTTAATATGTTCACCCGGCACAGCCAGAAGAGGACTGGTCACCCCTCTGAGCCTGGGTCCTCTCTAGGTTTCTTCCTAAATTTCGGCCTTCTTAGGGAGTTTTTCCTAGCCACTGAAATTTAACACTACTGTTGTTTGCTCCTTGGGGTTTTAAGGCCGGGTGTTTTGTAAAAGCACTTTGTGACAAATGCTGATGTAAAAAGGGCTTCATAAATAAATTTGATTGTTTGATTGATTGATCTTATTGTGCTGGCTAATTCATCAAATGTAAATCGGAAATGTAAATCTATATCATTTTAGGAGAGAAAGAGAAACTAAATCGCACACACATCCTATAGTCTCTCTGAATTTTCTCTGCTTATTTTACTGAAGATTAATATTCTATAAATGCATTAGGCTAAATAATTATTCACAAAACGAAATTTCTACGATATCTCGTCTTTTTCTTATAACTCCTCTCGGTTTTTCGATAACTTATTCATGTCACCTATAGGAAGATATTATATGCCAGTAATCTAGAAGACTAGAGCTATGGCGTTGAAATCAACTCAATAGCCCCAATACAACCCGCGGGAGAGACCTGCAAAGACGCGCCGTTCACAGCCTATTCATTTCGGACCTCGTCTTTTTCTATGTATTCTTTTTTTAGTAGTGTTTAGACTTATCTATATAGTTTGATAACGACTCAGTAGATGAACTGATGCTCTGGCTGGATGGTGACGCTGCGGAGGAGAATGTCCATGCTAATAGGGACGGTTCGTATGCTAATGCAGCCAAACGGCGTTCGGCTCTGGCAGTTACTGGGGGTCAAAAAGGCCTGGCGGTTCTAGTGTTAAGCAGTTAACATGCCCCTCCCCCATTCTGTGTAATTTTGGATCTTTATGCCAAGATGCATCATTCTTCCAAGTTTAGTGAAAATCAGGTCTGTGGTGTCTGAGATGTTGCGGATTGCCTACCTTTTTAAAGAGTTTATATGGTGTCCAGTAGGGTCAATGTTCAGCGTTTTTACCTGTTTTGAGGATGTTGGCTTGGTTTCTTGACAGTGTTGATGTGTTGGACCGAACTGGTTTAACTTATAACAGTAGTGAACACAAAGCATATGAAAAAGGGCTTATTTACAGCGATTTTAAGGAGCAAATAGCACGAAATGCTGGTGAACTGGATGGGTGGGTTTATAATCTACAGAGACAGTAGCCTTCAGCAATAACAGAGATAATATGTATCCTTCTTTAAGACCTTTGAGGGAAAGGTAGAAGACCACCATGGAAGTGAACTTGGCTGTGGGGATAAGGGAACATGAGGATGATTTTTGTTGTCTTGTTGTGTTGTTCAACCAGCCAGACTGAAAGAAATGTTGTAATTATAGGGTTATAGTGTGGAATATCAGAATGGATTATGTCTTCAAGTTTTGAAGGGACAACTAGGTTTTCCCCCAGGGGGCGCCAAGACACAGCTGTATCAGGATTTGAACATGAATACAGAGAATGTAGAATAAAACACCAAAAATAGAAGCTGACATTTGAAAGGTTTTGGCCACCAGCGCATTTTGCTCGCTGAAGGGTAGATCATTTAGTGCAAGGGCATGTCCTCTTCCGGATGAATTTAACAAGTAATTAATGTAGCCTTTCGGTGTCCTGCTGCAGCTCCCTGACATGAATCAGAAGATCAAACCATAGTCTGCGTGGGGCCGGACCAAGCAACACAGCCAATTAAAATGCAGCATATGAGCGGGTGGATGTCAGTGTTCAGGGGATAGAAGAGGGTCTAGAATGGCGTAAAAAGAGTTCCAGAAAAGGCATTGGTCTGCCCCACCGACCACCTGCCGTCCAGGTGAATCATATTTCCTGTGTGCGCTTCCTCTGTTCCCATTGGTCCTCTCACCTCGCTCCTGGATACATATTTAACCTCTAGGTCTGAGTGTCACATCATACTGCAAAACGATACATCCCAGCGTACAAGGACCTCACTTCTCTTTCATCTCACTCCCTCACGTGTTATCGGTGCAGTGAGGGGAAAGGGAAGATGGTGTCAGTTGGGACACGGCCTCTGTTTTATGCAAGCCCAGTGTGGACAGCTGGAGTGTCGTGAGGGTGGAATCCCTCCAGCCAGTCAGAGACCAGTGAGGAAGTAGGGTCACATGGCTGTAAAAGCAACTCGTTAAAAAAAAAAAAAAAAAGAAAATGGAAAAAGAGAAATGAGTGTTTGTTAGCTGGAGGGTTGATAGTCAGTGTCAGGCTTCTCTGATCACTGTTGACCGGAGAACTGCTTCTATCAGAGACTAAGCTTGCAGTATCTTCTACTCACGGCTTCAGAGACGCAGCCTGTTGGCTCTGTATCCAGCCCAACATCAGCCTGAACGTGCACTGTTGCGTTGGTAACATAACAGTGTAGGTCTAGGACATTAACTAACAGTTATACATTTGCTAATGCACATTGTTGTGAGCGAATGGCAAATCCATGCTGAGTGAACATGATTGGGTTTTCCATAGCTAATACTTGCTAATCTAGAAAACAGTTAAGCATAATTAGGACGCACAAAATTATTTCTCTGTGGATTTTAACAGTTTGAGGCTATTCTTTTTCTTATTCAAAAAAAGATAACAGCTCTTCTAATCATCAAGCAGTTGACTGGTTTTAAGCAATTATAAATATTACAGAAATCAAAATGGCCCATTTTGGACAAATTATTGTGAGTTTATTGTTTGTATAATTGTCATAATCTGATTTTAGTGGGTGGACAGGTGATATCATATGCACTGTATCATCTGTGAAGTAGTTGACCCCACCTTTAAAGAAATTAGAATTATGAACACTGTTTCTAAGGGGCTTTAGCTAAACTGTGTGTGTGTGTGTGTGTGTGTGACTTTGGTTGCTGGCTATGGAATAAGGGACTGCTGTGTATCTTTCCTAGAGATGCTCTGCCAGGCCTGTACTGCAGAGCAGACATTTCCAGTTGAGTTTGTTTTGACGACTTTTGTTTCTCCTGTTGTTATTAGGTTTCCTACTTAGTAGTAAAACTGTTGTTTTCCTTTGTATTGTTATTTTCTTTAGAATGACCTAATAAATCAACACCAATGGTAAGAAGTGTTGTAATGTGGCAGGCCATAACTATTGGCCATTTGTGATTTGTCCTGAAAGGATGGTCCTGATTGGTCCATAGGTGGCGCTGTAATAAGCATGTCATATTTAACATGTGCCCTGTTTGTCCTGTTTCATATATAGGCCTCGACGTGTGTGTGCTGGACTTCATAGTCAAGATATTCATGATAAAATTTGCCTCAAGAACATATTAAATCCAGCATTGTAAGTTTTTGGAAAATTTTAAAAAATGTACTCCTTGTGAACCGTAAGGCAGATGTACTTGTTATATGTTGGTCCATGATATACGTCTAACAATAGCCGCTTCATCGCTGCACCTCGGCTATATTCGCTGCACCTCAGCTATTTTTAATTCTTGTTATTTTTTTGCCAGATGGGGTTGACTGAGCAAGCATTGTCCTTTGCAGCAACGACCATAGAAGACCCACAACCATTTAAATGAGAGTTTCAGTCATTTAGCGCATGCTATTATCCAGGGAAACGTACAACATACATTTTATTACAGCTAGGTGGAACTACCACACAATTCAATTGTAATAAGTACATCCTAATTAATGAAGTAGCTATCAGCTAGTGTAAGAAAGAAGAGACAAAAACATGATATTTTATATACTCTTTGATATTTTTTGTTTTTTTTAAAGTGGGCAAGGAATCTGATGTTCTAGCTTCATGGTGCGGAGATGAGTTTTGACTCGGCTGATTGGGACCCAGCCTCCCGGAGGGATGGGATTGGCCAGAGGCCAGAGGTGGCACAGAACCGGCTTTGGTAGGGATGTAGGATTTGAGCAATGCATGAAGATGGCAAAGGGATGCTTCCTTTTATGCTCCTTAGGCAAGCAACATGTTTTTGCACTGGATGCAAGATTCAAATGGAAGCCAGTGGAACGAGCACAGGTACAGACACAGACGGCAGTCAGTTTCTAACCACTGGAAAAACCAGACCTGAGAATTATTATTCCTGGTACAGCCTTGTTCAGTGTCGATTGGTTCAGATACATGCAGTGTTTTGCTCAAGTGATTCTGCTCAAGAGGCCCAGTATATTAGGCTATCAAGTTTGTTAAATATTTGATAAAGAAAAAACAATAAATACCTAATTAACATTGAATTATTAAAGATTAGGGTGGCATGCTATTAGAAGAAGAGATTGACAGCTTTGATTACTATTGTATTATCTTTTATTAAACTCAGTTAGAGGGTGTAACGAGGGGCGTCTTGTTCAGTCTAAACGTCCTGGTTACATAATGGCATGTTGTGACTTGAAGCCAGACACACAATGTGGAACAAGGATGAGAGGGAATGTGGGGCTCTGGATGATACATGGTCATTCATGTACAGTTAGTTACACAGCCAGAACACACCATGAATGGCACAACAGTGGACTATGTCCAGACTGACACAAAACCAGTGGCGGATTGAATGTACAGTTGTGCTCAAAAGTTTGCATACCCTTGGAGAATTGGTAATATGTGTACCATTTGTAAAGAAAACATGAGTGAGCAGGCAAAACACGTCTTTTATTTCTTATGAGATTCACATTCGACTGTAGGTCATAACAGAATGGCACAATCATAAAACAAAACATGGTAACAAAGAAAAAATTGAACTGACCCCTGTTCAACAGTCTGCATACCTTTAGTTCTTAATACTGGTGTATTGACCCCTTTAGCATCAATGACAGCATGCAGTCTTTTGTAATAGTTGTCTATGAGGCCCCGAATTCTTGCAGGTGGTATAGCTGCCCATTCGTCTTGGCAAAATGTCACCAGGTCTTTGGTCATCTTGCAAGAACCGCATGTTTGAGATCTCCCCAGAGTGGCTCGATAATATTAAGGTCAGGAGACTGTGATGGCCACTCCAGAACCTTCACCTTTTTCTTCTGTAACCACTGGAGAGTCAACTTGGCCTTGTGCTTAGGGTCATTGTCGTGCTGGAAGGTCCAAGAGTGTCCCATGCGCAGCTTTCGTGCAGAAGAATGCAGATTCCCCATGCCTTTAGAGCTCACACCCCCCCAAAACATCAGTAAGCCACCACCACGCTTCACAGTGGGGATGGTATTCTGTTCACTCTAGGCCTTGTTGACCCCTCTCCAAACATAGCACTTATGGTTGTGACCATAAAGCTCTATTTTGGTCTCGTCACTCCAAATTACAGTGTGCCAAAAGCTGTGAGGCGTGTCAAGGTGTTGTCGGGCATATTGTAACCAGGCTTTTTTCTGGCATCGGCGCAGTAGAGGCTTCTTTCTGGCAACTCGACCATGCAGCTTATTTTTGTTCAAGTATCGTCGTATTGTGCTCCTTGAAACAACCACACCGTCTTCTTCCAGAGCAGCCTGTATTTCTCCTGAGGTTACCTGTGGGTTTTTCTTTGTATCCCAAACAATTTTTCTGGCAGTTTTGGCTGAAATCTTTCATGGTCTACCTGACCTTGGCTTGGTATCAAGAGATTCCAGAATTATTCACTTCTTAATAAGTGATTGAACAGTACTGACTGACATTTGCAAGGCTTTGGATATCTTTTTATATCCTTTTACATCATAATAAAGTTCCATTACCTTGTTACGCAGGTCTTTTGACAGTTCTTTTCTGCTCCCCATGTATCTAGCCTGCACAATGCATCCACGTGAGAGCTAACAAACTCACTGTTAGCTCTTTATACACAGACACTAATTGCAATTTAAAAAGCCACAGGTGTGGGAAATTCACCTTTAATTGCCATTTTCACCTGTGTGTGTCACCTTGTGTGTCTGCAACAAGGCCAAACATTCAAGGGTAAGTAAACTTTTGATCAGGGCCATTTGGGTGATTTCTGTAATCATTATGATTTAAAAAGAAGCCAAACAACTATGTGATAATAAATGGGTTCATATGATCACTATCCTTAAATAAAAGACAGTTTTTTGCATGATCAGTCATATTTTCAAAATCAATCCCAAAATTCCACAATTTCTGCCAGGGTGTGCAAACTTATGAGCACAACCGTAACCAGGAGGGAGATCAAAAAGAACCCCTCTCACCTTTAAAGTCCTTTTGAGGAGAAGGTAATCGTTCCGTCTGTGAAAGGTCTTCATTAGCATCTCGTTCGCCATCGGAAGCAATCGGCTTTTCCACGTAGCGTTCCCGACGTCTCCTCACCGCAGGGCGGGCGCATGCGTGTCAGTAGCGGGGAGGTTGTAGGCCAGTGATGCGGGCAGTCACACAGATAAATAGGGCTTTTGGCTCTGACCTCATTTTGACCCCTGCCCCTTTCCCCTCAGGCTGATAGACGGGCACTTTTATACCCCACCACCAGAGTAGTGCACTTAGTCCCTAGAGGCTGGGGGGGGGTGTTGGGGAGCGTCCCCGGTGCCAGTGCTCAGTGGGGTGAACTGAGGCTTGTGCCGGTTGTGGGAGGCTGGCCCCGGGCCCGCTGACCTGACCCACCCCGTTGGGATGCTGTGCTGCTGTATGGAAGGCCAGGCTAAGGGGATCTAGCCAGCACTCTCTCTCTCTCACCGGAATTCTGGTCTGCCGTCAGTGTAGCGCCCGGTTGTATTTCACCTCTCCACGGAGGTGTAGGAGGGGAATCACATTACCACTTTTTTCATGTACCTTTTTATAGCTCAATATACGTTACTTTCATGTGTTTATAGAGCTGAGCGCCGTATCTAGTGACTAGAGTCATTCATGAACCGTTAAAAATAAGATGAAGGACCCTCAGATTTCTCAATTCCATTCCCATCTTGTGAAATTGGGATCCTGCTATTTGACCCATGATTGAACACGCGCATTAATATGGCTATTGGTTTTCACTCCTCAATTCAGAATAGAGAGGGCAAATGTAACTTAAATGTAGTAAAGTACTTTCAAGTCTTTTCCTGTTACATCTGGAAATTATGCTCCTTGATTTTTCAAATGTATTGATCTCTCTGTCTTTCTCTCCAGCGCTGAAAAGTCCAGCTGCCTTCCACGAACAGAGACGAAGTTTAGAGCGAGCACGGGTGAGATTCTCTTTGTCCTCCTCATTCCCTTTGGGAGGTTCTGTCAAATGTACACTTTTAAACTGTCCCTCACAGGTGAACTGGTTGAATAATTCAGCATTTCTGCCGATCTCTCTTCGTCAGACTGAAGACTACCTGAAGAGGAAGATCCGTAGTCGGCCGGAGAGGGCGGAGCTGGTGAGAATGCACATTCTGGAGGGTGAGTTTCCCGCATGGCGTTGCACCTGAATAGGGGACCACACCATGTTGCACATTACATTTTAAATATTGATTTGTTTCAATTTGCTCAAGCATTCAGTTAGTTGATGTTCTTAACCGTGACTAGTTGCTTTGCCACAAATGTATTAATTTACGATGTCCTTATCGCAATTTGAAAACTCCTGATTTCCTGGTTCCCTGATGAAGATCACATGCCCAGTGGTTGTGGGTTGGCTAACCGGCTGTGTGCTGTGTGTTCAGAGACGTCAGCTGAACCCTCCCTCCAGGCCAAACAGCTGAAGCTGAAGAGGGCCCGTCTGGCCGACAATCTCAACGACAAGATCTCCCACCGCCCCGGACCCATGGAGCTCATCCACAAGAACATCCTGCCTGTGCACAGCAGCCTCAAACAGGCCATCATTGGTATTGACATTATAAATAACAGTCCTAACATTATAACAGCATCGTACAGGCTCTTGAGAGAGGTCCACCATTCTGAAACCGTCATACTGTATATAGCAATGGCCACAATGAAATAGCTAGCATGATTTGTTGAATAAGAAATCAAACGTAAAACAATAGTTTAAAATCACAACCAGTGACTTTCAAAGTTCTGATGAAGGGTTCCGGCCAAGCTTGGCCTGTGTGGTAAATACAGCGTGTCTTTGTGACTGGCGCGCCTTCTCTCCTTTCCTGTCTGTCAGCTGCTGACTCTAAAGTTAAGATACCAAAGTCCAATGTGACTGTTGTCCCCTCAAGCCCTGAAGGTTGAACCCCAAGTGCCATACAATATCACAGATACAGTACCAGTCAAAAGTTTGAACACGCTTACCCTTTAAAGTGAATCACATGAATGGGTGTGTCCAAACTTTTGACTGGTCTGTATGTAATAGGGCTTGGGTTGGAGGCCCCATGAGAACACTGCCTGACAGTTCCTTCCGGCTGTCTTCTCTGGCCATAATGAACATGTTGATGTTCACATTAGCATTCTCATATCGTGCCTGTCTAGAAAGGACTTGCCTGGCTTCAGATGATTGAAAGTTGCTGCCAAGCATGCAGATAGTGTCGTTTACCTTGGATATGCATTCACACTTACACAGACATACATATTAGAAAAGGATAAGGTAAAGACATAAACTGTGTGTGTAAATAACACATGCTGTGCAAAACGTTACGTACACTGTATGCCTGTATAACAGATATTG